>UXGD01007014.1:0-11602 GCA_900474315.1 Torymus auratus | reverse complement strand
AAAAGATGTTTTAAGGCGATATATGTGTATATTAGTTGATTTTGATAATTTTTGTTTTCGTGGATGTATGTGTGTGTGTATATATTTCAACTCTTTATATCTTCGAAACGAATCAACGGATTTTCGTCGGGTAAAGCTTATTCTCTTCGTCTCGCGGGAAAAAAGGTACGCTGATGGATTTGAGTTTTTATTGATTTTCTTTTGTTTTATAACCTAAAAACGATTTTGAATTTTTAGTTTTTTAGATTTTTTTCATATCTTACAGCCATTATTGCATAAAATAATAAACTTCTCTTAAAAGGTATTTAAATTACCTATATTTTCCTTTCTTAAAATTTAAAATATCTTCACTCTGTCATTTTTTATTAATGAAAACTTTTTTAAATTTCAAAAATTAATATCTCAAAAAATATTTTATTTATCGATTTGAAATTTTAACCAGTTATTACACTAATTGAAGGCTATATATGGTTAAAATTTCAAGAGATTAACTTTATTTATTTTTTTGATAAAAATTATTTTAGAAAAAATTTGCGTTTTCCCTGTAGCACGATAACAAGAGCAAAAATTATGCAACCGTTCTGAAATTTGGAACGGATGAATCTTAAATATTGGAAGTGAATGTTAATTAAAGGAATCATTAAATAAAGTTTGAGGAAGCTAAGTGCCAATGAATTGGCAGCGGTTTTTAATTCGATCGAAACTCATTGAATGTGTGCATGCAATAGAAATATACAAATTTGAAAAAGAAGAAAGTTTGAAATTTGAAAGTAGAAAGTTTTTGATTTTTCGACCTCGCGTGCAGTCAATTTATTCTATAATTAATATAAAACTTTAATTAAAAGTTTGTAAAATCGAGGGAAAAATGGCGGGGGTTTAATTACGGAGAGAGGTGAGAGGGAGAAAACGTCGAGCCAAAGATTTTTCATTATAGACGAAGATAGGAGGATCGGGTGGAAAAACTTAAAGGGAGCCGCTGCCGCGGTGCGTTCGAGAGCAGAGCTCGGTGCTGTGCACAAGGAGCTGCCGCTCAGCTGGGAAAAAGAGTAAAAGGGGAAAGGGGGGTTAGCCGAGCGCGATCGAGCCCAGCCGCTCTTTTTATACCGCAAATTCCGGCTGAACACGCGCGCGCGCACGGCGACGACAGACGGAATTGAATAATTTCAGCGGTGAATAATTCCCTCGGCCCGCGCCGAATCGTCGTTAAGCAGCGACGCGTGCTTTTGCCTCGGGTTCTACACTCGCGATCAGTCAGCGCACTCGCGCTTTGGCTTCCCGGATTTACTCCAATCTCGCCGATGTGATTTTCAAGTCTTTTTGATGGGTTTCCCCTCTCTGCGCACATGTATATTTAACACAAGAGGCGCGAGGTTAGGAAATCAAATCGCGAGCTCGGGATTAATGGCCGAGGGGCGGGGAAATATTCATGTCGAGAGCTCGGCGCGTATAAATTTGTATGATTCAAGAGTCTTGCGGAGCGTAGAATAGACGCAAATTTTCTATGAAAGTGCGCCCCCTGCCTCTCGACAATTCCTCATTCTCCGCCACGCGCGAGCGAGCTCGAGAGCTTGCGAAGATCCGAATACGATTAATTTTCGTTTGCCTACGAAAAGCGCTCGCGAGGAAACAAATACATGCATTTCTTTTTTATCGGCGTGTATACCGCGAGTAGCGCTCAGATTGATATATATATATATATATTTAAATGGAACTTTATGATACATATGCAAAGTTTCGGTCGGGGATAGAATTGTAAATTCATGCAAATCCAGAATTAAACTCGCTAGATGCGCATTTTTAAACAAATAGAATAAATGCAAATGTTCTACCCGGGCTGTGTATATACTGCGGTAGCGGTGACATCAAAGTTATCGGCGAACACTTTTTTCCCCCGCGGCGTGCCACTAAATTAAGAATTTTTCAGCATAGACGAGCGCGTAATCAGGAACCGTAAAGCGCGCATTTTTTGATCTAACGCATATTAAACGTCAACGAGGCAATGATAAATCTCGCAGCGAAAAAAGCCGCGAAATTTATTGCAAAGACCGACGTAGCTTATATACATATGTGAAAAAGTTCTCCCTCGCTCTTAAAAATAAAAAAAAGCCAGACATAATTCTATAGGCGCATGCACCGAGTGTATCTATCGCAATGTCTCTCTTATCGGTGTTGTATTTATTTCGACTCCTCTCTCTTTTTCTGCTTCCTCTCCGGTCCTCTTCGCGTAATTAAAACGCCGAGCGAAACAATATCTGCCGAGCGGGGAGGATCGCAATGCGAGCTCCCGGGATAGCTAGCTCCTCGCGAATTTACAAAATATTCCGGGCGAAGGAGGGGAACGCGCGGCCGATAATGACGCGCCGTTTCCGCAATTCCGAGGCTCTGCGAGCGCGGGCGTGTGTAAGTAATGGCTGTTGTGTAGAGGCGCCGCCGCCGCATGGGTTAAAGGGGAAAAGCGATTCGTTTTTATGTACTCGAGGGCGATTATTTCATTCGATTCGAGCCTGTTCGTGGAAGGGGAAGTGTATTTCGAATGATTTCTCGAATGGGGTTAAATATTGTGGTAAAATGATGTTTTTTGCCTGCGTAATGAAATGTGTCAGTGAAATACGTCTTTTTGTCAGATTATATTTTCCTTGTACGTAATGTTTTATGAATTCTTGAAATATTGAATGGCACGTTTTGTAGTAGGTATTGTAGCGGAAGCGTATGGGGGCGACTCGTACATAAATGATTAAATAGAATTAAGCGCGTGTAACGGCAGGGAAGGTATGGGATTTAGCCGGGCGAAACAATGTTCCCACGTTTCGCTATTTGCGTATACGCGCGCGCTCGTATCCTCCCTTAATAACATGTACTCGTAGTTACAAAGTTAGCACAGTTGTATTAATTTTGCCGGCAAAACGCTTTCGATAATAAAGTTACGGTCTAAGGGCGTTTGCCGATGGCTAATCGGTTAAAGCAGGCGAAATATTAAAAACATGACTCAATTATATATGTAGAATAATCTGATTATGTACATGATATTATGAGAAATATCCGAAATTCGATATTCCGGCATCTCTATTTGGATAAATAAGTTAGCGCTGCGGCTACATATATCTATCGGCAAATAGCCTTCATCCATCGAAGCGCGCCACTGATAACTGCGCGTAGAATATTTATGACAGCCTATTGCAAATGCCATCCCACACATAATGATAATTCGCGGCAGGAAGATAACATCCATTTGACTAATTACATTTATCGCAATAAAACAAGTTATCGAGCCCGGAGCAGCGCCCGAGGCAGCGTCCGCGGCAGCCACTCGGAAATTGGCTCTTCGGAAATCCAATGGAGCACTGGGCGAGAGGGACGGAAGTGGTCATTAAAGAAACACGCGAATACCGGCCGCACTTACTATATAGACTCGCGCGTGTGCAGCGAAATACCGCGGTCGAGGCTCGCGCGCGACACAGTAACCCTGTGTGCGTCTATACAGGGGCCTCCTTCAATGAACCGCCGAATAACACTCGACGCTCGCGCATACCTATGTGCTGCCCTGCGACTATTGCCGCATCCCATCGAAAAAGCCGCAAATTCAGATCAGCGACAGGCGCCCAGCTACACTACATAAGTCGGCAAATCAATGCAGGGAATTCTGCGCTCGAATCAAGTGGCTTTTCACGCGGGCGCGACGTTATTATTGCATTTCGTGCCCCCCGATATGCTCAAGTGGATTATGCGCGGGCGCGCATGAATATAGTGTGCCCGTGCGCGCGTAAATACGCAAAGAGCGAACGGCTGGATGTGTGTGTGTGTGTGTGTGTGTAAAGGCAACAGTGTGGAGGGGAGTAACGGGTTATGACGGTTTACGAGGGCGGCCGAACCCGGGATTATGTCGCTGATCAATGAGATTGTTTCGCGTTTTGCCGTTCGACGCCGAGCTGTGTAATGCTCATGGTGCACACACATCATATATATATATATATATAGAGAGAGAGAGAGAGAGAGAGAGAGAGCACCGGGTTACGATACGAGCGAGCGGATGTGGGTCGCCGGTGCTTTACTCCGGAAAAGGAGTCCTCGAGGATTTCGCGCGGGAACGCCAGTAAAGGGGATTTCGGGGTGCAACGAGGTTAGGTGAAATTTCTTTTCGATTCTCCACGCAGGAACGGCTTTTTACAGGCTGCTTAAATTTTCATCAGAGAGGCGTCTTTGGTTTTATATAAAAGATGTAGATTGAAAATATTTAGATTAAGGTAGTTCTTCAATATTCCTGAAAATGGGACTAACAATAAGACACTCTATTATACAATCTTTAAAAGACAAAGAATTTTTACATGATTTTTCACGAAAAAATCTTATTGAAAATAGTTACTTTTAGATAGAGAGTCAATGAGAGCGAGCGAGACAGAACCACGTGCATGGCATAGCTTGTGCTCTCGCCAAGCATCGAAAAAATAAAAATTTTCATCAGTAATGATGTATCAGATAAATTTTCTTTTGAAATATGTAATAATAATAAAGTCAATGACGCAAATGGCAGTGGTAAAGAATTATAGTTATTCCAAATGGAAGCGAATTGTTTCCTTTATATTTTGCTTAGTGGAAAAATCCAGTATTTTCATATTTTCATGAATTTATTACAAAATTAATAATATTATTTTAAAAAAGAAAAAAAAAACATCGACCTGCTAATTTTACTTTCGCCCCGCAAATTTTACTTCCGCCCCACTAATTTTACTTTCGCCCCGCTAATTTTACCCTCGACCCGCAAATTTTACTTTCGCCCCACTAATTTTACTTCCGCCCCACTAATTTTACTTTCGCCCCGCTAATTTTACCCTCGCCCCGCAAATTTTACTTTCGCCCCACTAATTTTACTGTCGCCCCGCTAATTTTACTTTCGCCCCGCTAATATTACTTTTGCCCCGCTAATTTTACCCTCGCCCCGCAAATTTTACTTTCGCCCCGCTAATTTTACCCTCGCCCCGCAAATTTTACTTTCGCCCCACTAATTTTACTTTTGCCCCACTAATTTTACTTCTGCCCCGCAAATTTTCCTTTCGCCCAGCAAATTTGACTTTCGCCCCGCAAATCGGATTTGCGGAAAAAATATGCAATTTTCGCCCCGATTTTCGGGGGCAAAAGGTGGCCATTTGAGTCGGGTGTGGAATAATAACACATTTTTAGAGGTAAAATTATACATTGAGCCCAAAAGGCCGAAAACTGACCAAGAATGCCGAACCAGTCGCTAAAGTTGCTGAAAAATCGTAAAAATCAAAATTAAAAAATCATAACTTCTTATGTTTTGATATTACAATCACCCTTTATAAGACCTTTTATCATAAAATAACTTAAATTTTTAGGAAAAAATAGTTCCGAGATAAAAAATCATGTTTAACTTTTTTTTTTAATTCACATTTTTTGGAATTCCACGAGATTAAACAAATTTTTATACCCAGATTCATATACCGAGGATCAAAATATCCTCTTGTTAGGCAGTTCAATTGATTTAGTTTTTACAATTGTTTCAAAAAACTGTACGTTCGATTGCCTTTATTTCGTAAATAACAATTCATTATATAGAGCACTAAGGGGCTTTATTCCTAATCACAACGTGATGAATTTATAAAAAGTTATTCGCGAAAATCTGGAACCTGTTTCCTATTTTAATCAAATTATAATAATAATAAATGTAATAATGTCAACTTTGTCTTGGATGTATAGATTCATGATAAAAAGCTGTCTGCATTCTTCATTTTTATAATTATCAGTTTAAGAAAATTGTATATTTATCCCTAACAAAGCAAATCAATTTGCAATTAATTCAAAATTTATTATTAAATATAATTTTTATACTTATTAGGAACGTCTGAAAATCCCTGCAGATCCAAAAGATTGGACACAAACACATGTTAAACACTGGCTTCAGTGGGCCGTTAGACAATTCAACATAGTTTCATTAAAGTTGGCTGATTGGAATATTACAGGAGCTGAACTGTGTAATTTAACTCTCGAAGAATTTCAAACAAAAGTGCCTTTTGACCCGGGTGATGTTTTTTGGACACATTTAGAATTATTACGAAAGTGCAAATTTGTTGGTAAGAACGATTTATAGTTTCTTTTAACTTTTATAGTTATTGGTATGAGGAATAACATAATGATTTAATTTTCTTAATAGCTGTAGTGCAAAAAGATCCAATACAACCTGTAAGTGATCTAGTAACGTCTAAAAATTTAAAATCAAAAATTCAAAAACCAGCTAAGCTTAAATCTTCAGTTAATCAACAGATGCATTTAATTAATGTATCTTCACCTACCATTGAATCTTCACCGTTTACATTAGCAACATCAAGTAGGACAGCTAATAGTGGACAAATACAACTATGGCAATTTCTGTTAGAACTTTTAACTGATCGAGAACACAAGAGTGCTATTCAGTGGGTAGGAACTGAAGGTGAGTTTAAACTGAATCAACCTGAAGCTGTTGCTCAATTGTGGGGTGCACGTAAAAATAAACCTTTAATGAATTATGAAAAACTTAGTAGGGCACTAAGATACTACTACGATGGTGACATGATTTCAAAGGTTCAAGGAAAACGATTTGTTTATAAATTTGTTTGTGATTTGAAACAATTGCTGGGATATTCTGCTGCAGAGTTAAGTAAACTGGTTGACGAAGGAAGACAATATTTTTGATAGAAGTTGAACAACTTCTACAAATACATACATTTTTATTAATATATTTTTATAACAAATATTGTAATTTTCAACTTTTTAAATTTCAATAACTTTACGTTTACCATAGTTTCAACTTCATACCAAAGAAAAATGTAAAAAATCCAGATGTACATAGGTTTACTTTTATTTTATACTTTTCATATAATTAAAATTTAAAATTATCATTTTTCTTTTGTTGATAAAAAGATTATTTTTATAAATAAATTCGGCTATTCTCTAATAATTTCGTTATTTCGCTAAAATAGCGAATGGAAAGAAGACCATTAAGATTTCTTTCAACGCGTATGTGTTAATTTTTATCCAATATTTATAACTGATAAGGTAAAGTAGGTAGTAGTGGGACAATTTTGACCATATTTTGTTTATAATCTTTTCTATTGCCAAAACTATGCATAAATTTATGGAAACTAATTACCTCAGCAGATAGCTCGAGTCTTAATGTTTATTTTAAGAAAAAAAATAATTTCTTTCCCGTTTCTGGTGTATTAAAATAATCGCATTAAAAGAAAATAACTATCAACAGGTGTAGTGGGACACAGTAACTTACTTGGACGGCTAGTGGGATGTCCGTTGGACGCAGTAGTGGAATAATACTTTTTAAACGTGTCCCACTACTACGATATGGGAATTAAGAGGCGCCTAGAATGGGACAAAGTCTTCGCCATGCGCACGTTTGAAACATGGCCTTAAAAAGTTGCTATCTAGTTATAGACTAATTTAGGAAGTAAATCAACACAATAATGAAGTGACTACATAGTTAACATCATAAAGAATACTAATGAATTAATGCTGTTATAGTCTTAACCTTTTATTCTAGTTTTTTACTGTTATCCCACTATTGGTTCCAAAATTGACTTTGTCCCATTAGTCCTTCCTTTACCTTATATTCTTTATAAAAATACATGTCATTTTTATCATTCGCACATATTTTTATAAGGAATGCATCAATTATATTAACAAATAATAGACGATGAATTTTTAAAATCCTGTTGATGAAATAAATAAATAAAATAAATAAAATGTTATTAGGTTTTTTCCTATGTATTTAATGTTCTATTTCGTCGTCTTAGTTGAAAAAGCGAACACGCCGATTTCCCGTTAAAAAAGCGGATACGTTGATTATATGTTGGAAAAGCTGACACATTGTCTTTCCGTTGGAAAAGCTGACACATTGGCTTTCCGTTGGAAAAGCGGACACGCCGATTTTTCGTTGAAGAGGCGGATACGTCCATTTTTATTTTAAAAGACACTTTGTGTCAGAGTTTAAATTACTATTAGTTGAGTTGAGATTCACTCTAACTGGAAAATCACGTATCTCACTCTGTACTTTATTTATGTGTTTTCTGATATCGTTGCTTCAAATATATTTGTATATATTATACAAATATATATGTATATATTTGTATATATACATTTATCGAGGATTTTAAGAGGAACAAATTTAGGTGCTAGCTGTCCGTTATTTTCACCGAAAAATCGACCTGTCCGCCTTTTCAATGAAAAATAGATGTGTCCGCTTCTTCACTTAGCCGAGAACTTAGTGATTTATTTATACAGATTAAGTAAAAAAACTTTATACAATTATCCATATTTTTCATTAAAAAATATTATAATTGCTGTAGAATTAAACAAAAATAACTTAAATCCATTTGGAGATAAAATTCATAATTTGTAGAAAAATTTTCTGCTTTACAAATGAAGAAAAGCCATAAGTATCTCATATAGATAGCGCCTTACTTCATTTGTACGGTAGAATTGAGGGGCTGCGTATAATAAGGTCTTAAGTCGACTTATAGACCTTTTTTGGTAAATGAACTATATTAAATAAACCAGCTCTCGAATATCTATCAAGTGGTGTTAGTTTGTTCAAAATTAAATTTGTTCAAAATTGATGAAAATTGCATAGTTTATGTTTTGTATAGTGAAATTACATTAAATAAATATAATTTAATAGTTTTCATAAATATTTTTTTTCACAAAAATACACTCTTTTATGCAATAAGGGCCTAAGTAGTGTTTTTTTTATTTTTTAAATAACTTTTTTATTTATTATTAGTAGAAGTTGTTTACTAGTGATATATGAAATTTCAACAAAATCTATCAGGCCAATAAAAAGCTATACAATTTTTTTTTTTTTTTTTTTTTTTGTTATTCTCAAAACTGTGCATTTAGAGTTAAGTTCTTATTGCATGCAGCCCCTCAATTGTAGTATAATGCAATCTAGTTGATAAAACCGTTTCTTTATAACAACTTTTCTTCTTGAAATTGGTAGAAAAAAAATAAACAGAAGATTTTTGGACATGGTAATCAACAATTGCTATTAATTTCAATGAAAGTGTTTGTATTAGCTTTGATGAAAAAAAGATTTTATTTCTTTTTATTTTGCATTCCATACAGAAAATGAATCATGTACTTAGATTGTTTAATTCTAAATGTGTTGTTGTAACCCCGCATTCACTTCTAATAAAAAAAATTATCAAGTAAATACTGAGTTATTACTCTTATTTCAAACTAACAATGTAATGTTATTAACCAATTATAATTTAGGAGCTATTAAAAGGGGCGTTTCTCTTATGGGTTTTCCATAAGAGTAACGTCCTTATTCTAAATAGCTCCTCAATTCATATTAAACTGTTATTAAAAATGAATATTGAATTCTCAAAAGTTATGAATTTATTACTCTTAATTGAATCTATATTAAATATAATTTTTCGATGCTATTTTATATTTTGATGTATTTTTTATGTAAAAATTAAATGTAAATTTTCGTTACAAATACGCTCTTGCGCTATAATATCCCAGATACGGTAGACTCTCGGTCAACCTGCTCGGGCAGGAGGAAGTACACCAAAAAGTCCGTTTTTGAGGATGGAGTAACGTTGAAATTTGATAATAAAATATTTTTTTCATATTTTTCAAGTATCGGCATTATACATTTTTTTTGTCCATTTCACACAATTTTTTGCATAATCTTTGAATTTAAAGCCAAAGACGCTTTACTGCTATCTTTTTTGGAAACATTTTACAATTCGTTGGCGCCAACTTAGTCCAATTTTAATTTCAAATAACTTGGTTATTATTAAAAATATTGTAGAAAAGCCCAAATGTTTGGAACAGTATGTTACATAGTTTTTTACGTATAGAAAACTTACGTTTCCTACACTCAGTTTTAGACATACCCATCCTTGATACAGAGTAAACAATTAAACAATATAGAAGTAACGACGACAGTGAATTTATGCGCTTTGCGTTCTTTCTAAGATGCGTGCGCACACACTGCGCGCAAGTGTCTTGTGTAACTATTGTTAGTAAGTCCCGTACCTAAGCACTCGCTCCCACACGGAGAGCAGTAGGCAGTGTATATATTTTATTTCATTTTATTATTATTTATTAAATTTATTCCTAGACTAACCAGACAATACAAAAGTAAATAGTGAATTCGAGTAGTGCTCGAAGCGTTTAGCAGATATCACAGTAAATATCGTAATAGTATATCAGTTAAAACATAACAATATATACAAAATCACGCTTATGAAAATCGCGTTAAGCCGCTTAGTCAAAATTAGTGAGTATATTCAAGATTACTTTCAATTAAAAATACAGTACTACAAAGGTTAAGTAATGTCGAAATACGATGTATAAACCATGTCGAAATGCTATATGCAAGAATGTTCAGAATTAAATTAAAAAAGTCATAGGGACTAGCATATGTTTTTATCTGAATAGATAAAGAAGAAATAGAGGGATCGAATCTCAGCCAAACAATAGTAATTACGCGCGCAGAGAGATAACGCATCTCAGTCAAACAATAATAAGTGCTCGCGCAGAGCATTTTCAAAGCGGCTAAGAGACGGCAGATATGTAATGTGCTGTGGACGGTAGTACCATAAGTGCGCCCCATGCACTCAAAAAGTCCATAGTTGGTACGTATTCTAGGAACTTTAAGGTCCGTAGTAACTCCCCTTATCGGCCGATTGGATTGGCTTTTTCGAGCATTTCTCTTATATATGACGGAGCCAACCTAATTTTCTTCGATAAGGAGTCACATGATCAGTCCGTTCACATCACACATATATCTGACACAATCCTTCTCTAGTCTCTGCAGTCTGATTTTTTATTCCATCGCGACGTCGGTTATGATAGTGAAACAGTAGTCCATAAAACGAAAAATTAATGATTGAATGAGACGACGGCGGAGTGACTCAGTGGTGCAGGATCGGAAAAAACGAAGGGGATACATAACCCGATTGACTTTTTTAACTAACTAGGACACGGTCAGGGATTTGGATCACGGATTTGGTTGAAACTTTGGAATAGGTCTTTGGATATAGAAATATGAAGAAAGCTTCAATATTAGACCCTAAAGCTAAAAAAAAAGTTATGGGGACTTTAAGTTTTATTTTGAAAAAGTCTTCAAAAAAACCTTTCCTTAAAACGGCAACTATTTAACTTTAGAATATCTTAAATATTATTTCAAGTAGAGAAAATAAAACTAAAAAAACCAGCTTTCATTTGTTTAAGGATTAAAAAATATCCATTCCTTCCAAAGTTATGAACATTAAGTTATAACGTTATTAAAGTTATTATGAAGTTGTTATGAAGTTATTCGGATAACATTACTCGCCTACTCTTGCTGTCCAGACCGCTGTTGCTACTCCGAGATCGGCCGTCGCGCTCCCGCGCTGACGGCGGTTACTCGCGCTGTCTCTCCCTCGACCTCGGAGATGGCAGCCGTCGCGCTCCTGCGCTAACGGCGGAATCCCCGCTGACGGTGCCCGTCTGCCAGCGTCCCTGCGCACCAGGGGCTTTATGGAAGTAGCGATATATCGAATCGCAGAGCGCCAAAGCTGCGAATCGATGAAAAGCGCACTTGACA
>UXGD01007013.1:0-11603 GCA_900474315.1 Torymus auratus | reverse complement strand
TACGGTTTCTATTTAATTAAACAAATTCTCATCATTTTTTTGGAAAAACACGTTTGTCAAGCGCTCCGTATATGTAAATACTTTACTGAGATTTTTTTATTTGATGATTCTATTGGTATTTTCGTGACATGTGTTCGTTTGAAAAATAACGTTGGTACTCACATCCCCTTAAAATTAATTAAAAAATTTGATGTTGTACAGAAACGCTGGACGTGCCTTACCTTAATAGCCACTGGTCATTTAAATTTTCTTTACAGAATGCAAGTACCCACTAAAAGCACGTACACACAACAATCACCCCACTAGAAAAAAACCTCTAAAATCCACCCCTCAACCTCCTCTCGTCCCAATTCTGCACCCGACCACCGACATCCGACCAAATTCTTGCCTCCTCCCCCCGGCCTTCTCCTCCTCCAGCATTCGATCACCCCACCCCCATCCCCATCTAAAAAAATCACCCGCTATACACTGCATCGACCGCGCTTGGCCTGCCAGGTATTCCAATGCGGTCGGACCATGTAATCTCCACATCTCTCGCTCCGCACGGCAGCGGCAACGGCGGTGGTGGTGTGCGGTCATGCGCTCGCTCCGCAGGACGCTGCGCGATGTCGTCAAAGGCATGTGTGTGCACGCAGAGAGAGCGAGAGAGAGAGGGAGAGAGAGAGTAGTATGCTACTACCTCCCCTGCAGTAAATCGAAACCTGCGCGCGTTCGCGCTTCTAATTAGAAATTAATCGTTACACGTGCGCGCGCTGCCCCAGAGAGGAGATCCCCTTCCCACCCTACGGCTGATATTCGCCGGGAGAGAGACTGAAGGTATAGGTAGGTTAGCTAGAGCGGCAACGTGTCCAGGAACGAGTGAAAGGAGCCAGGACTGTGAGGGCCTGCGGGGGCGTGTATAGAGGAGTGAAAGGACACGTCCGCCAACGTCGTCGTCGAGGTTGCGCGCTGCGTGGATTGCGTTTCGGGCTGCATACGCGCGCGCGTGTGTGTGTATCGTGTTGATGGAGGGCGAGAGGAGAGAGAGAGAGAGAGAGAGAGAGAGAGAGAGAGAGGCCTGTTGGCTGCGGACGTGTTTGAGATAGAGGAGGTTGGGTTGGATATGTGCTCGATGGGAAATGTATCGAATTTCGAGATTTTGATGTGCAGTCAATTGGAGTCGCTAATGGTAATGGGTTATTCTCGCAAACGATTTGTAATAAAATGATTGGTTTCAGTGTTACGTAATAATATAAACTGTATTCTTAGGAACATAAAATTAAATACATAGGGTATCAATGGAAAAACGGAAATCATGGGTGTCCAGCAATATTGCCTCAGGGTTGCATACGTGTTTATTATTAACCTTGAGGGAATATTCGCAAAAATGGTTAAAATGGCAAAGCAATATTGAGGCAATGTTGCTACAATATTCAATGTTATATGGGTAGGAATAAAGCTTAATGACTTTCAAGTTTGTTAAGTACAACCATAAAATCGTTCATTCACATTTCGTCTTCCAAAAAATAATTTTAATATTGATGACAAGAATTATGATTGCTTAAAAAGAAAATAACGTTTACAAGTAAATAGATTGATTATTTAATGTAAGTGGCAAAATTTCTGTCGAGATTAAAAAACGTGCAAGATGGGACACATCCAAATTTTGCAAAGAATTAGTAGCCTGCGATATACTTTACATAGCATCGTGGCGTTCGAGGTGGCGTTAGTTCCATAGTTCAAACACAAGTCTGTAGAGTAGCACCACGGCCGTAGCATATTTTTTGACACTTTATTATTCATATCGTATCGCAGGCAATATAAATGTTCGTATGTTTGATACAGTGATTCTAGCAAAGTTCAAAGACGGTATGACTCATATGCACCATGCGTTTACCCAGAAGTCTTTCGAGCCGTATTTCAAAACATAAGGGCGCTTTAGTAACTTATTTTGGCACGTATGTTCAACTTTCCATCTCGCAAACACAGACTCAATTTTCGTATCCGGTAATTACTTTACTTAAATCCCAAGTTAATAGACTAACTTCAGACCTGCAGACTGTTTAAATTGCAACGTTTCGTCAACACGTTGAGAAGCGTTTACACATAATTGGTTCTAATGAGCATGTGGCGCCAGTCAGTCAAGATCTCGTTTGATAGACGCGAGCACAAAAGTCAGAGCTAAAGTACCTGTACAAAAATCTTACCTCCCCCCTTCCCCCCATCGCAGGCCGCTTGGATAAACATGCAACAGTCGGAAACAGTTTGTTGACATACCTATTCATTATACCTTCATAAGAATGAAATCACAAATGAAGAGATAACAAAACTTTGACTAAAATAATATGCCAGCTACAGAGTTGATAGAGAAAAAACAATTTAGAGAAATAAAGTGCAAATTGGCAATCCGCGTTTCGTCGGCGTAAAACAATTTCGATATGGAATAACGAGTAGCGGGTATCAGGTAAAATTTCGAAACTACGTTTTTTAAATCAAAAAGAAAATCATCGTATATTTCGATGCACTATCCTAAAGTAATGTTTATTTGCTCGTCCACTTGATTTTTGCCTTATCCTACGTGTGAATGCAATAATAAAAGAAGCGTATAGACTATCGATTTTTATGGAAATTTAAAAGTTGTCTGGTACCGCATTGCAGAGAGCGTGACAGAAAGAGAATCATCTGCTTATTTATTTGCCAAAGGCCTTTTACAGACTGCACAAATTTTTATGTCCAGTCGTTCGCGCGCGCGTTGCCTTCATAATCTCGTTTAAAATTTTTTCAGCTGCGTTATACTGGATCGATATGCGGACGATGGCTCGAATGAAGTTTATACCCCTGATGGCGTTTAATTATGCTGGAGAAGTTTCAGAGACATAAATAAAATGCGCCAGTATCCTCTTAAGATTATATGCATAATTATTTTAATAGCCTTCTATCATTATAATACAAGCTCGAAAAAGAATGTTATCATTTCTACGCTATTCAACAATCCTTTCCATTTAAAATATTCATAATAATGTATACGATTGATTCTACTGACAGCTATCTAATATTAATTTTGTAAAAACAAAACTAATGGTCAGTGTTAGTTATTGTCCCGAGTAGAAATAAATCCACCATTTATCTTAATCTATATTTTTCATCAAACTCTTGCAAAATTTTGAAAACAGATTCGGATTTACAAATTTCACGATTATTACGATAATTTGAAAAAAGATGAATTTTCAAAAGTAAATAAAATTAATGTTTAGATTTACAAGAAATTTGTGTTTCGCCCTGAGAACTCTCTGGTAAACTTGGCATATAAGGACGTAGATAGGTCTTTCCTCGACCCAACATGAAAAAGTTTGAGAAACGTTTTTATAGCACCACAAATTCGTAGTGCGGACGGAGCTATCTAATGCTGTAAGTGATCAATTTTGATATAGTGACATGTAGGTGTCCGCTTAGTGGCAAGTAAACGAACTAATAATCTACGAATTTAATTTGATGTACACATGCTTTTTTTCAATCCGGAACTTAGAATGAAGAATATTAATAAGATCCCGGTAGTACACCAATAGACAGCATCAACCATTAGTTTCATTTTTACAAAATTCACAAGAATATTTATTTCCATTCTTTATCATCTATTCTGCGGATAGAGAGATAATTCTGCCATTTTGAGGTCCACGACTCCATTAAATTTTTTACTATATCATTTCATTGCCTGAATCGGAATTTATTAGGTGGAGTGTCGTACGATGGTCAGATAATTAGTTATAAATTTTTTTTTAAACAATTAAAGAAAAATTAACATTATGAATTTAAAAAAATATATAATTGTATTCTTTGAATCATTTCGACTAAAATTAGTCCTAATGCATTTTAACGTACAACCAATATTTTCCAAGTAAAAAATTATTAAATTTTCAAAAAAAAATTTTCGGATCTTCTTTTGAAAATTTCACAATTTTTTATCTGAAGACTATTCGTATGCTAAAATGCGTTAGTACCTTTTTTACTACAAATCATTTAAAGAATACAATTATATTTTGTTAGATTCATAAGGTTAATTTTTCTCTAATTGTTTAAAAAATTGTTTATAACCAATTTCGTGGCGATCATACGTCACTCCATCGAAGAAATTTGGATTCAGGAGGTCAAAATACATTGAAAAACCTTTGGTGAAGTCGTGGACCTCAAACTACCTCAAATATCCTCTTTGGTCCCTGGACTAATCAGTTTTCATCTCGTCCACCAGGACCAACTCCAAGTTTTAGCAGGTACTTTCCCCTCTTAAATTTTCATTCCACCGCATAATGACAGCAACCCACCGATCTAATCGAAATACAACCGCAACCCTCTATAAATACTCCCGAAAAAAATCGCCACCCTCGAAACCACAAATAAAACCAGCACCAAGCAGGCTTTTAAACATTAAAACCGTTCTACCTCGTCCAAACCCTCGGCACATACATCTCCCACTATAGCCCACAGACAAGGCGCGCGCGCGAAATTACGAGCTCTCTCTCTCTCTCCTTTTATCCTCGTGTCTCCACGGCAATTCGTTGCGTTCCGCTCTTACTCCTCTCTTCGTCTTAGTCGCGCGCTTGCTCAACACGCCGCGAATAACCGATCACTTGGGCCGCAAGTCTAGACGGCCCGGAATTCCGAAGAATGAAGTGAAATAGTTTCTCTCTCCCGCGGGGCTGTTTGTCACGCCTGCACGCCCTCCGGCGATGCTGATACAGGCGGTTCTCGTGGTGATGACGTATATAGAGGTATAAGTATGTGTGGGAGGAAATTCCTTGCGGTTTACATTTTTTTGGAGGGACAGGAGGGGGAATGTTTGGTTCGGTTGTTTTTGTTGGAGAGAGTAATTGGGGGAGGAAGGTGGAAGACGTGAGGCTACTGGAAATTTGTGGTAATCGGGCGGACGGGACGGAGAATGTAAAGCGAAAGTGAGCGAGAATCGTGGTTTTTGGTTATTGGTGATTAGATAGCGATTTATGTATTTAAAGATTAAAAATTTGTAATATTTATTCAGCTTTACGGTTCATATTCATGAATCATTAAAATGGTTTTCGAGATAAAAGTAAAATTACATTTTTAATTCATAAATATATTCTATTCAATTATTTAAATAATTTTTAACTTTTGAATTCAGGTCAAAATATAAATATTCATAATAAGGTAATTTATTAAATTTATTACGAAGTCAAATATTAATTTTTAACATATTGAGATTTTCTAAAGGTATTTTAAAAGTAATATACTGAGCGTATTAAAATATTAATAACGCATAGTTCTTAAAAGCTTTTTTATTGTACATTCAAATTTTAATTGCTTTTCCTGGAAACAGATAATTCAGAAAAACACCGGAAGTCTGAAATACGAATTAAAAACGAAATTTCGTTCATTGAAAACCGTTTTTAATAAATTTTCCAACTTTCAATATTTCTGAAAGACCTAAAATATTCTTTTTCCAAATTTTGGAATTTCGCCAGACCCGAGGCAAAAGCAAATCTCAATTAAAAATACTTAAAAATAAATAATAAAGCAACCTCAACAAGCCCGCAGTACCTCTTGATTGCCGCTAAATTCGCTCTGTGCGCGAATTCCACGGGCGAATCCGATATCGCCGCTAATCTCCTCCGCTACAATTGCATTTAACGGCGCGAGCCAAGTTAATCATGACGCTCATTACCCCCGCGCAGTAACCAAATCACGCCGCTCTCATAAAACCGAGAATTCGCCAGAAGCGCGCGCTTGCCTCTCCACATACCCTACCCATAACAGCCCCCTCCCCCATCTCTCAAAAACAAATTCATCAGCTCATCGTACTCTCGTCGGACGCAACAATTATCCTCCCATATCCTCTGCCACCATAAAACTCACCTCCGCGGTATAATATACGCAACAACTATAACCCATCCCTCGCCAACTAACTAGCCTATACCACTCAGCCAACGGGCAAATGAAAAGGATCCTCTCTCCCACTATGAATAAAACATCCTCCGCACGCGTGCATATCCACTCCCAGCCACGATAAACCGTCCCTTAATAATCCGGCAGACGCGCGTAAATTCCCGCCGCGGGCGCTTTTACGCGCCTACTTAACTCGCCATCAAACCAAATGAACGCAAGCGAGCGCGCGCACGCGTCCGAAACAATATACACGGCGTGCTGCATTCTACACACACACACCTATGCACGTTATCATTCTCCATCGTGTTATATACGTACGTGTGTAACAAGCCTCCCTATATAAACGGTAACTCTGCATCATTCCAAGAGCGTACGCGCGGGGGCGAAATTTCAACGAGAATAAGCCACCACCGCCGCGCGAGATTGCGCAGGTAAAATCAGGGATATTTCGATAAGAGCCGTGCGGCGGCCTGCTCGACTTATACCTTCAGCGCCACGTGCGTTATAGAAGAGCGGCCGAACGTAATCCGCGTACCTATATATATGCGCACGATCGGCTGCTGCGCCTATAATAGCGCAGTGTGTGTAGGTAACGGCACGGTGCGCCTGTATTTTTTCTTCACTTTCTCAGATTACACATTATACTTTGTTTCGTTCCACGCCTGGGTCTTGATCGGGCTTGATGTTATTGTTCGTGTGCGGTTTTTATCGGGCTTCGCGGCTATTGTATATATAGGATATATAGTGGGCGACCGGCGTCGATGATGTATGGGGTGAGAGGCTAAGGAATGAAATTTCGGCGAGGGTTCGCAGGCGCGTATATAAAGGGTCGCCACTGCTATATGATGGCTCTTTGAAAAATTGCCAGAGTTGGGTATGTGTGTGTGTATTAAATGGGAGCTGACGTTTATCATTATGATGTTCTGATTTATCATATAATAAGCAATATTCTTCTTGATTACGAGCGATTGTTCTTAATATATTATATGTTTGTTTTTCATATAGCGTACAGAAGAAAATTATTATAAAGTGAAGAGTAAAAAGGTACGCGATTACGTCCTTTCATTTAGAAATAATATACGTTTAATGAAGTGAATTTTTGATAAAGCAATAATCATCACGTCGCACGACTGCCAAGAGAGATAAAGGTATAGATAAAGACAAATACTTCGCTATACTATACACGACATCACCATCACTGTATATATCCCTTCATCCTCTTACCGCATTTAAACAATTCTATACTCTCCCCCAACAAATAGACCGTCTTACCTCGACCCAGCACAAAGATCACCAGGCAACCCAACTGCAAATCTCCCTCAAGACACTTGCGCTGCATAATTCTCCAGCCCCTACATTTCCCTCCCCGCCCAGATACTTCTATTATAACAAGACGCGCGCGCCTTCGCGTCCCTATATACAGGTGTAAGCGAAGGTATACCACGGCAACATCGCCAAGGGTGCTCCTGCATCCGGGAGTGTGTGTGAGAGAGAGAGAGACTGAATATGGGAAAACATTTAATATGCCTCGGGGTAATCTCGTTTAATTGAAAATGCCGGGAAGAGCAAGCTTGCGGGGGCGGAGAGAGAGACGATTGCGCGCTAGCTATGTATAGAGCGCTGCGGCACGTACGCGTGCCACCGCATTCCGCTCGGGCGGCTCGCGCGATCGAGTGATGTCCACGGGCGACGTGTATATATGTATATATATGGAGTGCTGGCCTGATTCTTTATTCCTCGAGGATTTTTATCGGGATAATTTAGAGTGCGGAGGGATAATGTTTTTGCGCGATGAGGAATTTTGTCGTGAGTGGGTTCTGAGGTAGAGTATAGCGAGAATGCAAGAAGGGGATAGAATAATAATATGTACGGTTGTTTTGTAGGATATGTTTTCAGGAAATTTTCGAAAATTTTCAGCCAGCACAACTCGAACATTCAACGTATAATGCGCACATTAAAAATTAAGTATAATAACGCTGTATTTACGTGTGTCTGCATTTCAAATTATAATCATACTGTTTAAGCAAACGGTAATATATGTTCGACAACAGAAAGGCATTTGAAAATTTGAATATTTAAATGTAAGTTTGTACTTTAAACTTACTTACTTCTCTGGTAGTAATTTGAACCGTAAGTTAGCTATTTTCAAATTAACTTTATGGATAAAAAGTGCAAATGGAATTTACACTTCATAAAATGGGTATTTTTAGTAACAGTATAATTTATATTTTTATCACATTATACTCCAAAATCGACTTCCTCGGAAAGGTCATGTATGCCCGATCAAAATAGGGGTTTTCGAGCATGCCGAATACGAATAGCATACATGACCTTTTCGAGGAAGTCATTTTTGGAGTATAATGTGAGGGTACCCGAGAACCCGCGTGTGCTAATTCGATATTACATTTTTTTTTAATCCTATTGAGACTTTAAAGATCTAACATCGATAAAAAACAGGTCGTCCAAACCTATAACATCCAAAACAAGCATCCAACGTGTTATGTTGCTAAGCAGCATGTATCCCACTCAAGAGGGACTCTATAACTATCTACAGCCCAAATGTTTGGATTACCTCCAAATGTAAAGCGAGTTTATTTTTTGAACTCTCCTGTCGTGCTGCCACACATACTATTATACCACCTAGAGACATATTATATACGAGTGTATGTGGGTGTGGCTATGGGTACGGTGGATACCCATAGCCACACCCACATACAGTCTCATACAACGAAGCTTCTGCAAGCGCCTCAAATACACATAACGCGTAGAACACGCGGGGGAGGATCGCGCGAGCGCATGAGCTTTTATGCGCTATATACTATATATACCAGCATGCAACACGGGCGTGTGCTGTAGGGGCGCAGAAAACTAGCGTGTGCAAGAGAGAGAGAGACCTCGTGGACCGACGGCGGCGTTGTATTTGCTCCAGGCGAAGCAGAACGATGGTATCAAATCATAAACAAATAACTACGTAACGAGATGCAAACAACTCTGGCTTTCTCTCTCACTCTCTCGCGTGTTTCACAGCGCGAGGGTTTTGCGCCGCTCGCTGCAGAGACGACGACGACGACCAGCATCCGCAGTAGCAACAGCGAGGCATATAGAGTGCGAGTCGAGAGACGGACAAAGGCAGATACAGAGAGGAAGGGAGTAGGAGACAAAGAGGCAAAAACCGAGGCGAAGAGAGACAGGGATAAGGGGAAACAGAGGCCGAAAAGATGCAGTGGGCAAGCTAACAAGACACCCCCCACCCCCAAAAAAAAAACGCTTAGTTTTCGAGTAGTGCGGCAAGGCTCGGTCCACACGGTGCCGGCTAACGACCCGTGGAATGATGACGCTTAATTTTTCGAGGAGGCTGCCCCCCGAGAGAGAAAGTCGGTCAGGCAAGCTAATTCTTTTCTAGGATATAATAGCGAGTCTATACGTATGACACACGTGTGTGTATATATCTGCGCATACACACTTTTATTTTTGTCAGAAAAATTGAACGCTATAGAAATATTGTAACATAAATGTTATCATGATGATCGATAATCTATTTATAAGAGGTAGGAATATACGTGTGAATGATTAAAAAACAAATGAAGTTGAATTTGAATATAAAAATCCGATTTATTTGTTATACTTGTCATCTAAGTGACATAAAGACGTGCAACTGTGATATCGTCGTATTAAAAAATAAGTCAGTGTATATCGAAAACTTCGTTTCAGACAACTTCACTCTCGGAAACTTTATCTCGGCGAGACTTTGCAATACAGTATTCATAGAATACAAATAAAAAATTTACGGTTTCGCATCGTCCATGACGGGATTTTCTACACTTACAGCGGCGACCAACATGACGCAATACAGAAGTAATGTAAGTCCAACAGTATTTTTATTTTTATTTGTCGCAGGTATACGTATAAGTATTTTACAAATAATTGTTACATATTTTTACGTAGTATCAAATTTATATGTTTATTTAATCAAGTTTTTTCATTCGACTATTTAATTATTTATTTTTATCATTATTTATTTATCAACATACGTTGTTTACATTTCAATTGACAATATATGATAATTCACATAGTTATTTGTTTATGTATTTCAAATATTTTCTCAAAGCAAATTTAGTTTAATCTGAATTATTGTGCACTCGGTATAATTCCCCCAAATATACATTTGTGTGAATGACCCTGTATGTACAGTTCATGATTATTAAAAAATAAAATACGTATTACATTACTCGAACAATAATTTTCTATTTAACTTTCTATACTCTATATGTATATCACACTTTTTTTTAGTAATTTTTGTCCTTTCAAGGAAATTTGTGTGAATTGATTGGTGTTCATTCAGCCCATAGAAATTGCGCTATCCTCGATAAAGTTTTTACATTGTTAAATAACAATATTTGTATTGTTCTTTCATTAAAAATAGTTACAACTATACAATCCGCCACTATACAAATTTACATCTCACCATACAAACATTATCCACCATACTTCAAACCCGTTGTCCTCATACCAGATTTGCATCTCGACATTTCGGATAAAAAGGACGACGTATGAAGCGACGCCGCGTCCATTTAAAGAGGCTCCTAAATCACTCGACGCGCCCGCAAGATTTATAACACTCTTTCTGTCTCTCACCCTCCCACCCACACGCAGTTCCATCGAAAACCATTACATTATCGAATACCACTTTTGTCCCCTTCACAAAAAAAAAACCACCACCTACGGCTAACCAAGCACGAATACCAAAACGACGAAGAAAAAGACCCTCGAATAAGAGGACGCAGATTGACAGCAGTTGCGATCGCCATTCCTTATCCCCACGCGGCAGCGACTGCTGACGAAAGTGCGTACCAAGAGAAAAATGAGCCCGCGGCCCTCATGTTTATCTTATGCGCCCGCAGATCTTGCGGCATATCATACCTCCCGCCCACTCTCTTTTTCTCTGTCTCTCATCTCGCTCTCTCCATGAAAATTAAAAGCGTAAATAAAAAGACGCGGCCTGAAAAATTGATCCCTCCACGCTAGGCAATTTTCCGTGCTGAGAGCGAGAGAGAGCGTAGAGCGGAGAGAGGTGGATTCGTTCTTATTTATTTACCGGTCTTATGAATGATGCATAGCTCGCGGGCATTGTTATTTCACGGTGTCCTCTTACACGCACGCGAGATTTCGCCGAGAGCGAGTTTATTATTCAGATTTATCAATGCGAATTAACGAGCGTGACCAGTTGGCTCCAAGTGTTGGTGAAGATTTATTATAATCCAGAATGAATTCAAGCTTCAAATCCTAGAAATGCAACACAATTTATATTATTGTAAAAGTATCTACTAACTTAGCGCACTTCACATTAATTTAAAAATTATTAAATTAAAAAAAAAACAAGCGACAACGAATACGTGAAACCAATTTGACTTGACAAGCGTAGCGCTGTGTCAGAAATCAGAATGCAATCCCCACTTCAGTGTAGTATAAATCTTGGCGCACTCTTTACGTGATAGTGGCTATCGTACTTTCCACATTAAAAGCAATAGGGAAATCAGTTTGAACTTTGCCCTCTCTTATATTAATTTTATTCAGATATTTGTGTTTTAACTAATTTTACTTTTTTCTCGAAAAAAATGAGGTAAAAAACTAAATTCCATATGAACTTATCCAAATACCTACAAAAAAAATTGCGTCCACAGTTGAGATGGGAATAAAGTACTATCTATAAT
>UXGD01007012.1:0-11605 GCA_900474315.1 Torymus auratus | reverse complement strand
ACTAGAGAAATTATATCCCATTATATATGTATATACTTTGTGTACATAGATCTGTCGTACAAATAGCAGAGGCGTAACTTTATTTATTTTTTTTTTTTTTCAAAAAAGCAAGTTTCGCGCCCTCCTTCAAAAAGAAAATTTTATTTCAATCTTATTTTGAAAAAAATTTATTCCGCAATTCAGTTTTTGAGTGAACTTAAAATAAGTCGCTACAAGAGATTATATAAGACCGTAATTAGTCCAAGTTTATACCTAAAAACTATATTATGTAATACATGTTTTTTCATTCTTAGATATTTATATCCTAGAAACCAAGACATCATTGTCCGTAGTAATGCATGCTACCATGTTGTAAAGCATCTTCAAATCGATATTCCAAATCTTCTGGAAATGGCATTTCAACGAAATTTACAAGCGAATCCGAAATTTCGTTCAAATGCCAATTTCAGACGATTAATTTGTAATATCGATTTGAAACTTTGCAGCACGGTAAAGGTACAGTGCATTATTACGGAGAGCAACGATGATGTCTTGATTTTGCACAATATTTGTTTAATTAATTAAAAACTGCAATTTACTCGTTTGGTAACTGTTAACGATTACATCCCTTTAAGTGTGTTTTATAACTAGATTCTAATTGGTTATCTTATAATAAAAAGAAAAACAAATTAATTAAAATAATTATAGATTACTAAATGTTGTTACGTCCCGTTTTATTCGTTATGAACTTTTTTCTTATACAATATTTTTTTCGGATCATATACAACAACAGATCCAACAAATCTATATCACACCATAATTAATAATTATTTTTTTCGACAAACAAGCATACCACATCTTTCTCTACAATCCACCCATCCTCTTGACTCCAAAAAAATTGAATGTTCGCCTTGTTCATCCAAAACGTCGCAACACCCTTTCTTGGACTATTCCACCCGCAAGGTCGGCCCGCTATATATTCGCGCCTTTTTTTTCTCCAAAAGCTCGGTCGATACTCGAAACCGCGCCTCTCCCCTCTATATAATATCACCGTCCCCTGGTAACTCTCAACAATCCAAGCATATACATAACTCCAGCTTCTCTCTCCCCCACTGCGCAGGCGCTTCGCACAGTGTCGGCCGCGTGAAAACGTGCGCGATCACGTGAGCCAGGCCGCGCGAGTAAGAGATACACTCCTCTATATACCTACTATTACATCTCTCACCAGCAGCGAGAACCCGAGAGGAGCAACGATAAAAAAAAACTCCGAGCTTCGTTCGTCTCCGTACCGCTTATATACGTGCGCGTGTGTTATATATATATTACATACACAGAGAGAGAGAGGCGAGAGCGGGCATATTATCATATGGAATCCGAGCGGCGGCAGCGCTATAGCGGCTAGCCGACGACGCGCACCACACACAACCGCGATGACGGCCACGGCGAGCTGTTACTACTGTGCGTCCTCGTAGGCTCGGGGATTCTCTTGGCACGGACGAGACCGCACGACGACGCTGGTTCCCCAAGGAGGCGGAGGTGGACAGCCTGTTTAGGGAAAGGTGAGCGTATATACTATATTGGGGATATATAGTTCTCTCGGCCGGTCGATATATTCGAGTTTTTTGACATGTATAACGCGCGCGAGTGTATATACTTATACGTGTGCCAGTGTGACTGTGTGTGTGAATAGTCGTTGGCCGGGCCGCTCCGGTTTCACGCGAATGCAGGGAGAGAGTTGCAGTAGACGAGAGATAAAAAAAAATTTCCTGAGTTAAAAATAGACTTTCGAGGAACCGAAAGCGTTAATTGTACACCTGCTCCGAATCTCTCTGCCTGTGAGTTATTATTATTATTATTATATTACCGGAGCTAGCTTTTGGTGTGTGATAAGAAAAGTGTGCAAAGTCGGCGCATCGATTTTCGTGCAAAAAAACGCGGCGAGGATATAGCTGCTGTATATAACAGCGAAAAATCAATAATTTTTTCCGCTTCTCTTTTTGCAGTGTATAATACAGTTGACCGGATCGCGTGTATAAGCCATTCGTTTTAGAATGGCGACTGATAGGGTGGACCTGGACAAGCCGCTCTGGGACCAGAGCACCTTCATCGGCAGGTGGAAGCATTTCGCTTGGGTTACGGATTTTCGTACCTGCGTTGTACCCGAGGAGGAACTCCTGCGCGCTAAGGAGCTATGCCAAAAGTATAGGTATGTGATGCGGTTGCTATGGGCGAGGTATTATAATTGCCGGCGATGGAGCGGAAACTCTCGTTACGTCGATTATAACTTGGCGATTTTATATGTTTGTTAGAAATTAATTTTGGTCCGCGCGGGTTGTTGGATTTTTAATTGATGAAGACGGGATAATCGAGATTTTTAATTGACGAGAGTGCGTGTAAACATTATGCGTATATAAAGTGTTATAGCGAATGAAAACACACGCAGCGTTATGTAACTATAGCTGGAGTCAAAACAAAATTATTACCAACTCTCGTGTGCATGCGCGATTTTCAATTAACACGAGAGATTATACTCGCTTTCAAATGTAATTTAATTTTCTTTAAAAAAAAAAGCTTATCTGAAGGCTATATCAGATTTGTAAACACGTATTTAAGCGTGTGTTAGTTACAATGTATACATATGTATATACACAGACCAAAGTTCATTATTGATCAATCGGATCTTCTTATACGCTTCTACATACACGTGGTAATTCTTATTTCCATTGCCGTATAATATCTTGTTATCGGGAATACTAACATATCAATTGTACTGGTAGATTTTTCATTGATGCACGTAGTGGAAAAATTTGTCTTCGCGAATGCTTTATAACAAACTCGTTTTTGTAAATAAACGAATTCCGCTGTATAATCATATAAACGTATGTAGCTTTCGTTAATGTAAAGCATCCTATTAGCAAAACTTAATCGGGAATCACCAAACTGGAAGAACTACTGCATTTATTATTAAAGCGTTGACCCGTTCACATTTCCTCAACGAATCCCGCGTGTAAATTAAGCACACATTGAAAAATGCAGTATCTCCTATTAGTATATATATATATAACCAAATCCACCTAACGACAATAATCCAATATAACCTCGCACCATTATCACCTCATGCATAATCGAATTACACTCGCAAATTCCACCGTGTGCCCACCACACATATACACGGGCCTTACATAACCCGTAGTCTTCGCGAAAATAACTTAGGGCCGCACGTATGTATGTGAGAGAGGAAAATATCTTGTGCATTTTCACTAACGAGATCTGTGTTTTCGTTTGGTGCGCATAGGATTGGCAAGGAGCCAGCGGGAACGACGCGCGAGCAGATCATCTACGCGAAGAAGCTCTACGAGTCCGCGTTCCATCCGGATACCGGCGAGCTCCAGAATGTCTTCGGTAGGATGTCGTTCCAGGTGCCCGGCGGTATGTCCGTCACCGGCGTTATGCTGCAGTTCTACAGGTATATAAACTTTATTAAAGATATAATATATCTCCGATGTTATGGTGATAACGAAAAAATCATGTGTGTAACATTTATATGTACAAGCGGAATCGGTTAAATTGGCTATAACAGCGGCAGTAAAAGTGGCTGTTAACTTCGAACTTGCAAAGTTTCCGTTTAGCAATTGCACACTTTGCTAGTTGAAGCTCGTTTAACACTCGTCAACGATGTCAAAAGATTTGTCAGTCACCTGCCTGTTTGTTTTATGAGAGCTTTCAACGTAACATTATCGAGAGACATGCGATATTAAAATTAAAATTACTATATTTAATAATGGAGATAGTAAGCGCGAGCCATAATTACAATGTCTTTTAGATAAATTAACATTTTTCAACATCGCGTATAATGGAAAATTACAATATTATAGAGCGACCGAAATAAAGACTTCAGTTATGTAGAGCATCCACGTGTGTATATAGTAGTGTGACTCACTTTCAGACATCAATTGAAATTGTGCTGCACTACGATAAAATGAAACACACACTCCGCGTTTAACATATAATTAAAGCGGAAATTAAATTACGCGCGGCTGCTCTAAACTGACGCGACTATATATACACGCCATATCGAATGCCCGCTTCGAGCTTGCGGGCAATTGAAATTCAAAGTTAAACACATAAACAAGCTCATCACCCTTTTATTCCATTATAGATATAAAAATACTATATATAATACACATTGTTATAACTTTGTATTTTTTTGTGTTAATAGAACAACGACGGCAGTGGTGTTCTGGCAATGGGTGAACCAGTCGTTCAACGCCCTGGTGAACTACACGAACCGGAACGCGAACAGCCCGGTGACGACGACGCAGCTCGCCATGGCTTACGGGAGCGCGACAACCGCCGCGATGATCACTGCCATAGGATGTAAGACTTTCTGGCAAAAGAGGGCGAATCCCCTCATGGCTGTGAGTGTACTGGTTTTCAAGACGCGTCTATCACATATACATACACGCTCGTATATATTACGTGTATACACCGATGTATTTGTCGTGTTTTAGATGCGATGGGTTATGGATGAGGGCGGAGAGAAAAAGTTATTATAGGATTGTGAATGGTAGAGTTTCTTTCGTTATTTGAAAAACAAATGGTGGGAATGTAACTGCCATTATGTGCAGAAAAGATAAAGAAGCTATTTGCCTGGGAATTAATGGATTTCAGTTTGCGTTTTGGCGGAAGTTTAAGTATATATTTGCATTCGCTGAACCTGCGGTCGGGGAACAGTTTTTTGATAATGAAATAGGAAATTATTTTGTGCTCGTTGTTGTGTAGTAATAGTTATACATAATATCAGATTGTGTCTCAATAAGATTATTTCATATCTCGTAATAATTCGACAGTATATATATATAGACATTTGTCCGCAGATTGCAAATAATACTGAACTCGTTTTATCTGTTACAAAAAATTCCAAATCATTCCGGGGCTTTGACAACAAGACAACAAATTCCCCTCTCCGTTTCTTCGAATTACAAAAAAAAAAGAAAATATCACCCACTGAACATTATTCTAACACGCGTGTTGTACACTTATATTTTATTACCGTATTATCTTCCCCACAACTAGATCCAGACAATGATTCTCTGCTTTTTTTTTCTTCCAGAGGTATGTGCCCTTTGCCGCGGTGGCCGCCGCGAATTGCGTCAACATTCCGCTGATGAGGCAGAACGAGATACTCAACGGCATCGAGCTCACCGACGACGACGGCAAAAAGCTTGCCAAGTCAAAGGTGAGATTATTTTTTTGTGTGCACATCGCGAGCATGTTTTTCTTTTTTTTTATTTAGGGTGTATTAAGTCGATTCTGTTTACGAATTGGGATATTTGCATACCTACGTGGCGGCGCGATGAAGATATTTCGATGTTGAGCTGTTTTTTTAATGAAGTTGAAAATGATAATGTGCACGTCTGAATGCGTTTAGCTTTAAAATGGGTGTTCGATTATGGAGATGAATGACGGAAATTGATTCTTAAATTAAGATTTATGTGAAATCGACAATGTAAAATTTGGAAGCTCAACATTTGCTCAATAATTGTTTTATTTTATTTTAATTGTTGAAAGTAAATTGACCAATCGAATAGGGGAAATACGTATAATATATGTTTTGATTCTATTTATAGCAATATGGAATTTTTTTTTAAATTTGAAATATTATTTTCCAGATTGCGGCTGTAAAAGGTATTAGTCAAGTTGTGATATCGAGGATCATTATGTGCGCGCCTGGAATGGGTGAGTATTCAAAGTGCGATTTTAATTTGAAATGGTAATTAGAATGAACGAGTAAACAACGATTTTTCTTATTCAGTACTGCTACCTCCGTTGATGGAAAGATTGGAGAAAAAAGCCTGGATGCAGAGAATGAAATTCTTCCATGCGCCCTTCCAAGTACTTATGTGTGGTATCTCGTAAGTACAATTTTGATAAATACACTGCATTTTAAGTCGATTTTTGCGATACAATAGTTATGAACGGCTCATTTTTGCGACCTTTTAAAAACAATTTTTTAAAGTAGTTTTTGAAACGCATGAATATTTTATTTCGAAGCTGGAAAGAATGTGCAAGAACTGTGCAAGAATAATAAACAAATTCGATTTTCCTCTTAGTTCTTACCAACGGCACTGTATTTAAATATATGGCAGTTTTGTTATAAATTTTGTTAGTGCAAAATGTTTGCACAACGGTTTCTTTCAGTTTTTGTAAAAATTGTATATGGTACTAGTGGTATACTTTATAAAAGAAAGAAAAAGAAAATGATAATATTTAGGCATTGCAAAGTTATACATAGTCATTGGGCAATGACAAATTTTTCGTTTCCCCGTTAGTAATTGAAACTGCAGATTTCATTCTTATTGTTATCACCACTTGAAAAATATATTTACAAATTTTAGATTGACGATAATGGTACCAACCGCATGTGCGCTATTTCCTCAAAGATGGTAAATATCACGAAAACTTCATTTGAAGTGAAAGATAATATAGGTTGATTATTTACTAAATGTCTAAATATATACTTTCAGTTCGATTTCGTCGAAAACCCTGCAAAAATATGAGCCAGAGAACTATGAGTTGTTGCAGGCTAACTGCAAGGGAAGAGATATACCAGAGTATCTTTATTTCAATAAGGGATTGTAATAAGTGAAAAAGAGAGACATTAATAGTTTTTGGAAAAAATGAGCAATGGATTAATAAAAACAACTCTAATCATATCTAGAAAAAGTTCAAAAGAGATGAAAGGCAAAAGTCTATTTTTGTGACGTGTTGATCTCTGATAAGGAAGCGAATACAATAAAAAATTAGTAATAATAATGATTTTAAGTAAAACAAGAAAAAGCTTGTGAATTTGTGAAATAGACGTTTTCAAATACTTGAAGTGTAGTCATTAAAAATTGTTTTATCCTCTTGTCTTCCACTTTTATGGTAATATGTCACTTAACTCAAGCAGCTATTGCTTTAAAATAAATGAAAGAAAAGCAAATCATGAAAGGACAATAGATGATGCTAATGCATTTAATAATTGACTATTGTGTTATTTACTTTTAAGGGTAAGGCATTGTTTCATTGCCTGATTTTAAAATGCTGCCATGTATAACTTAAGTATTTCGTTAATAAAAGAGAGATGACAGTTAATAGAAAACCATATTTATTTTAATAAATTATAAATCACTTATTTATATATATCTTACAACTTACAATGTTTAACTTAATTCTTGAAATATTTCAAGGATGAGAACATTTTTTACAATGAGATGTTTGGTCTTGGCTGAGATGCTAGTGGAGTTTGTGGCACATAGCCAATTCTTTCTTGGATTTCGCTCTGCGATGGTTTTGCTCCCCATGTTGGAGGGCTGAATATACCCCCTTTGTTATCTGCTTCTTTTTTGGCATCTCTTTCTTTCTTCAATGCTTCATATTCTGCTAAGTCATCGAGTCTTAAATCAATCCTTGATGGACTACGTCGAATCATTTTTCTGCAATTAATAAACAGAAAATTTAATGTCATAAATTCAAATTAATATTTCTAGTTATTTATTGAAGTTCATTGTTAAATTTGATTTTTAATTTAAACTATATAGAATATACAAATAGTTATCTTAATATGTAGAATTTTTCAGACTAACAAAAATGCAATTAAATTATTTTAGTGATTCACCATACTTATAAACAATCGTTATGTAATACACACTTGAGCTTTTTTGAATATTTTTCAGAAGTTGAAAAATAAGCTTTGATAGTAGAGTGACTAATAAAGTAAAATATAACTCATTTTATTTAATAATGATGATAAATAGCTTAAATTATAGAAATTACTTACAGTATCATAAAGATAAACGTTATTAGATATCTTTTTACATTTCAAAACAAATCAAGAATGTAAATAAAATTGTCCTTCATACAACGTAAATATGCAACGTAAAATCTTCTTAATAACAGTAAATTTTTAAAAACCTATATTCGGTTACATATATAAAATTTCTAATACCTACAACTCTAATCCTCACAAACTCCGTCCTAAGACGCTTTCCAAATCCCTTAAATGACCGTAGCTCCATAAAATCTTACCTTCTTTAATTAAGTTTTCACGAAACTGAACACTTCGAAAATTTCCGCAATCCCAATGTTTCATAGAAAATTGAAAGTTTGTGTCAAAATCGGCTGATTCATCGACGACGACGAGTGGTTGTAAATAAGCGTCCCCGGGATCTTTTCAAGGTTATGTGCGCAGCTGGGGTCCTGGAGGGACGCGCGCGCGAAGCGCGTATATATACAGGAATAAGCACAGCACACGCCAACTGTACATAGACAGTCGTGCGGCAGCTTTTGAACAGCGAGGACGCGCTCTCGTCCGTTGTTATTGGTGTGAGAAAGTCTTGGCCGAAGTCGAGTAACACAAAGTCAAGATGCTGTACCTCGAGGATTACGTTGAGAGTAAGTTAAAATATGGGGTGTCCGAGAGGCTAGACGTACTAACATTTCCAAATGAAAACATCGTTCGAGGGTCACGTTGTGTTTACTAAAAAGTAGTGTTTTGCAAGTTGGGTATGATTTTAAAGAGAAGCTGTTCTGTTTAAAATTTTTTATTCGAGTGTAAAAGTTCATTGTTTGGTCTGCAAATGGGTTTGTTTTGACGTTTTGTTTTGACAAATTTTGAGGTTAGCATAATGTTTTCTACATCGCTAGTACAGGTGACACTACTATAAATTTTTGCAAAATTGTGTATTTTTGATATTGGTTTGCGTAAAAATAACAATGATGTTAAATTCTATGATCTACACTTGAGTGATGAGTTCTATTTTATTGATATTTTTGTTTAACATTTTAATGCATTATTTTGGGTTATGTTTTAACACTGCGGTGCGTTTGTTTTTAGTGATTGAACATCTTCCACAGGAACTGCGGGACAGATTCACAGAGATGAGAGAAATGGACTTAGGAGTTCAAAGTAAGTTTAAAATATTTTTAACAAATTTTTTCTGTAATATTTTAATAATAATAATAATTTTTGGTAAAAACATTTATAATGTTAAAATATTTCCAACGACTACTTCAAGAATTCTTTTTGTGGAAATATTTCTTGAGAAAAATAGTTTTTAAATATTTTTAATATGGTTTGAAATTACTTTTAGTGATTAGTATTTAAAAGCAAGGCTCTTGTTATTTGTATGTCCGATGTAAAGTATATAGAGTACATTGATTCAAAATATAAGTTCCAAAACAATCCACCGAACGTTAATATTTATTTTGTTTACATATTTAAGTAGAGAAATGATAACCAGTTTATATGTATATACTTTATATACACAAATCTGGTATATGAATAATAGAGGCATAAAAATAATTACAAGATATATCAATATTTATAATTTATGCATTTATTTATTTCTAAATAAATACTAAAATGGACATTAAAAATTCTTTTATAATAAAATTTATAATCTATGAATTTTTACAGATGCAATGGACAGTATAGAAAAGAAAGTAAAAGTATTCTTTACAAATGCCAAGAAAATGAAACCTGGCGAGAAAGATACAGAGTATGAAGCAATACGAAAAGAGTATTATAAAGCCTTAGAGGATGCTGACGAAAAAGTGCATCTTGCAAATCAAATGTATGATTTGGTTGATAGATATCTAAGGAGACTTGACCAAGAACTTTATAAGTTCAAAGTGGAATTAGAAGCTGATAATAAGGGTATTACAGATATCCTAGAAAAACGATCTTTAGAATTAGATCAGCCATCAACAAATAGCAGTCAAAAGGAGAATCGTTATAATTTTACCTCGAGTAGGTCAAGAGATAATCACAGTAGTCACAGTTGTGAGTATATTAAATTTATGTTCAATGATCTAATAATTACATAATTATGTTATGCAATGAGAAATTTTGTCAACTTTGTAATATCTACGAAGATGGATGTTTCCTTCTAATTTTTATTTTAAAGTGAGATATTCACAATTTATGTTAGTTTTTACATTGATACGGATTATTATTCAGGGTTAAGCTAATTATAATAATCGAATTGAATAAAAATAAAATTTAAAAAATAAATTTTGATCAATACAAAACTTTTACAAACATAAGCAAGAAACATTCTTAATAATAAATAACTCATACTAAATTATTTCATCAATTTTAGCGCGAGGAGAAAAGAGAAGAGACTCGAACGCCTCGTCGACGTCGAATGAAAAGCGCGTCGCCGTTGACAAGATTCCTACGACGAGTAGCAGTCTTCCGGAGCCACGTCCGCCCTCGGCGAACTCTGGCCCGCTGATACCTCAGCCCTCCTCGATTCCAGCGGCGTCGACGACACCCACCGCATCGGGTATCGCCAACTCTGTCGGCCCAGTCGGCTACAACCTGGGTCACATCGGAGCCGGTGGTAACGCCATCGCCGCTGCCGCCTCACAGGCTATTGCCGCTACCCAGCACATGCAACAGGGCAGGAGAACGGCCAGCTTGAAAGCCAGTTACGAGGCTATCAATACTGGTGGTGTGCATGCGGCTGAGTTTAGTAGAGAACTGGCCGGAGCGGCGCAGACGGCTATCGCGGCTATTCAGGAGTCGTCCAAGAAAAATAAAAAGTAAGTTGTTACCTATGCTTCTTCAGGGAAGTAAATATATTTACTGCACCTTTGAGAAAGATCTAAAAAGATTACAGAAAAATTCTAACAGTTTTTAGTTTATAGATACAGGAGGAGTTGTACCGGTTATTAATTCACCATCTTGTATGACTCTTCGATACATCTAAAAGTTTAATTATTATAGTGAAAAAGTTTTAGTAAATTTAAGAGTTTATTTAATTTAATATTCTCCTGAAATATTTTTTATCCAAGAAACAAATTAAAACTTTTTCGACAAAACCAAGAGCCATCAAAAACTTTTTTTTTCTTTTTTTTTTTTTTAAGGACTTAACCACACAGCTTCTTCTTTTTCGCTTTTACGTCATCAACTTATCAAACAAAACAAAAAAAAAACCTATTCTTCGGCTCTCTACTCGTACTGTCTATCATTGATGCGGATGAGCCAACTCACGGAGCCACCCAACATTGCATTTTCCTCTCTGTCCCCAGAAAAGTAAGTTCTGCAAGCGTTCCCGCAGCCTCGGTGATGCCACCGTCTGTCCAGCAACAGGCGCACCAACAACAGAATACCCATCATCAACAACAACAGCAGGCGGTGCATCAGCAACAACAACAGCAGCAGGCGGCCCATCAACACCAGCAGCATCAGCAACAGCAACAACAAGCAGCTGCGTCGGCGGCAGCTGCGGCTGCGGCTGCGGCTGCTGCTGCCGCGACGACTGCCGGCCAAGCGGGTGGTACGACGACGACGTCGACAGGGACAACAGCGACGGCGGGAGCAGCGGGTCAGACTACTCAGGTCGCCGACTCGGAGAACTCAGAGTGGACGTTCGATCCGAACGAGCCCAGATACTGTATCTGCAATCAGGTGTCCTATGGGGATATGGTCGCCTGCGACAATTCAGACGTAAGTATCTTACTTCAATAGGTAAATAAGAAGACACATTGAGATGAACATTTCGACGCCCCCAACGAAGACTAGCACAACTCGCCTTTCCTTATGGAGATTAACACAGAGAAAACTGAGTTGTGCTAG
>UXGD01007011.1:0-11605 GCA_900474315.1 Torymus auratus | reverse complement strand
TGTTTATATCAACAGGTATTAATTTAAAAACATTTAGATAATAATATTAAAATTACTATTTATAAAATGAGAAACTGTTTTACTTAAAATCTTGATATTTATTCCACAATAAGTATGCAAATAAAAATAAAATTTACGAATTAAAAATACGTTACTCGTACTGAAAGAATGTATGTATATTCTTGTATGTTTTCAGGACAGAACAGTTTTTTTCTGTTTTGTTACCATTTTTTACCTACATTCGTTTCAGAATGATCGCGATACGACTAGATATGTAATTATTTTGCTATAGCACAAATAAGTAAGATAAAATAACCTATAGTATTTAATACTAGTATTCTCTTCTTTGAAAAACCTTAAAAATATGTTTTTCAATGATATCAACTTAATTTCAAAGAAAATTTTTCTGTTTTTAGAATAATAATAATAAATAAAAAAGCTATTATAACTTTCCGTTTCTAAGTTAAATTAACTTGCGAAAAAGTTGAATAGGGTTTATTTTTCAGGAGATAACGATAAAATTCCAATACAACGAACTGTATTTTTTTTCTATATAAGTTTGAATTACAATTGAAATATCTACAAAGTTTCATTTACAAAAAACACCTAATTATTATAAAAACATATCAAAAACTATATTTTGCAGAATGTAAACTATGAAATCTGAACGAATAGTTGAAAAGTAATAAATATGAAATCTTATAAAAATTTGACCGGGTTACTAACCAGAAAGATAACAAAACTAAAAATCAACGTCTGACTAGATTCTGCTCATACTACTTCTTCTATATATTTAACAGATCGACCTTCAATTGATCATTTTATTCTAAGTAAGTATCATTTTATTTAGATTTCTAACCCTACTTGAGGTTTGGCCGTTTGTGTGCTCAAAGTCGAACGTTACCTTCGCTGATACCAGCTTTTCTCCATTACAAGAATCGCAAATTACAACGTATTATATTAATAACCCACTGGCTGGCTGTCCAACCCACCTATCAAGCTCACATGACCGCATGAAAATTTTTCATCGCTCCTAGAATTTCGAAACTTCCTCCAGTTGTCAGAGTGGCGAACTCCATCAAGGCAAAAAGCAGGAAATCGACTTTACCAATATCATAATGTTCTCCCTCCCTGTGGCAAAGGGGTCGCGCGCTCGCTCGCCGGGAGTTCGCGGCGCGCCATTGTGGAATAATGACAGAGGGGGTGCGGCCCCCCGAGCGCGAACGCTTTTTGCGCCAGCCCGGAATCGCAGACGCGTTACCGAGAAAGACTTGGCCCCCGTCATCGATTTTGTGCCTCCTCCGTGACGGGAGATGGAACGCGGAAGAGCGAGGGAGAGAGACAGAGAAGAGCGGGAGGCGTGTGGTACAGAAAGGAATATCGCCTGATATATATGTAATGATGAGCGGGTGTACGCGGCTATATATGTGTGTGTATGTCTTTGAAGAGTGTTGCTTAGTTCCTATATGCTGCGCCTCTAGAATAAGTTGAGTGTCGTTTGGATAATTTCTATATGGGATTTCTCGTAAGATTTTCGTTTCGATAAACTATAATTTAATTATTTTTTACGAGAACAAAGTTTTATTTGTCATCGATCAATGATTCGCGTAGATTAATTATAAAAATAAAAGACATATTATTTTACAGATTTTAATTTATTATGGCAAACATTTTTTGAATAATGATTACAAACGTTACTTAATAACATAGGACGACAAAAAGATAAAAGGTGTATATTGGCCTTTCGAACAATATTCCGGGATTAGAATGGCTCCATCATGTTTGGATTTTGAGATATCAGAGGTGTAAGATTTTGAAGATATCGTAAATGTCAAAGTGAAAATACGCTTTTATTGATATTTTCAAAATAAAGTAGTACTGCTTTTTTCATTCAAGATCCACTTTTGCTTATCTACAATTTTTCATATAAATTTTGACCGACAGAAATAGAAAATTCGATTTTACGAGTATTGTCAGTTTTCGAAACTCACACATTTAGATCACGAAGAGAAAAAATCGTAGAAGGATGAACCAAAGTAGATTTTGAAAGGTAAAGGCAATAGATTATTTTTTTGTATACAAAATAGATACAACATTTTTTTATCATAAAACAATCTATAGATACGCTATCTGCATTTCTAGATCAAGAAATTATAACAATAAGTACCCACGAAACAATAATTTTTATTACTGGGTTATTTTTAAATGACTGTTCACTTTTCACAATTATTTCCATATCATTACGCTGGCAATTTTTCAATTCACTTAATTTACTCCTTAATCTAACGATTACCGTTTCACTGCTTCTGTAATTTAATTTTATTAGTACACGCGGCACAGTCACGAAAAGGATCGCTTATTTATAAGTCTTGCTTTAAGCTTGACTCCTACCATCGATGTTAAAGTTGTAAAAAATTAAATTACGAATAATGCCTTATGATCACAAGTTCCATTACTCCTTTCCAGATTTACATAAGATTGTATCAACCATGGAATTTGCTATTTTATTCGCACGACTTTAAATAAAATCTGTATTGCTATACCAAAGGTTAAAATAGAATTGTTAGTCATGACTATAAATATAAAAGAATTATTGTTCTCATTTCAAGTATAACCAAGCTGTATACGAAATGCATATTATACAAACATTGTATTCCTATTTAAACTGATACAGTTGCGTGAGAAATTCTTTAATCTATTCTCGTAAATTGGATTAATTTAACTTCGTCATTACTTTATGAAGTATTCAACTTGAATTATCTCTCTTATCTGTAATTACGGCCATTAATCCTAAAATAGATGGAAAAAACGTCAGTTTTAGATGTACATTTACAACAATAATTTATTCTCAACGACGGAAGTATTTAGATATCGCAACGACTATGATTGATGTTCTCGGTTTTAGCTATATGCACGATTAGCTACCCTATGTCATTTTGAATAAGTAATGTTTTAGTTTAATTAATGTGTACGGTCAAACACACTTAGTTTACATAGTTTCGTTAACAAACATTGCTTGTAATAACAATCAATAAAGCCGAAATAGAAAGAAAAACTTTCAATTTTTCCATGTGTATTTTGTTACTTTCGTAACGTATTCCGTATGCATAAATCTCCTATTTTTGGACGTATTTTATCTTCTGATTAATGTTTCAGTTTATTATTCATATATTCATTAATCATGCATGGACTTGAGTATCGCAGATAATGTCTACAAGAGTCAGCTATATAAAAGCTAAAGAAACTACACCTCGTGTAACCACAAAAGTTCAGTGTTATAACAAATGAAAAATTCAAGACAAGAGAATGTCCATCCGTTAATAAATGATAAAAGGTTAAAGCTATAGACAAATGAAATTATAACCAACGAGATATATACATTACCTGCAGTATCTTGCAGCGATTCGTGACGCACTGGTCGTCGACGCAGGGCTGGTACATGCCGAGGGTGATGCAGTTCAGTAGGATCACCATCATGCTCACCCGCTCGAACCACGTGCTCGTCGATATATATCTGAGTTAAGGAAAACAATATACTTCTTCACATTCAACCATCGCACGTGCATCTCCCAAAATTCGACGATCCCCAAAAAACATAACGTCACGTGTACGCGTTGATCGTTATCTCTATAGAGGCGAGGCGGGTTGCGGCGCCAACGAGCTGTCACCCGGCGGTAATAAAACACAAAACGGCGGGGACGAGAGAGAGAGAGAGGAAGAAAAAAAAGTGAATAAAACACAGACGACAGCGACACGCGCGCGTGCGATCGATATCAGCGAGAAGAGGGTGGGGAGTGGCCGCGCGTCGTGACGCGCCGCTGACAATCAATATTAGATAGTTGCCAAGTGACAGTGACCCAGATAATGAATTTTGCATTACGCGACGGGGCACACACACACACGCGCGTGCGGCTCGTCGTTGCGTGCACCGAATGCATATTTCATTCGACGCTTTGCAGAGCACGTGTGTAATGTAAGGCATGTATACGTCCGCGAGCGTGCGAACACGATTACTTTTTTACCTATTCATGCGGTGCACGCAGAGCGAGCGTGAGAAATTGGGCTGCAGGGGATTCGCGGCTAAGCGGCGCACGAGAGGACAGACTTTTCGAAGGGCCAGGGGTGTTATTCAATTCTGCGTTCGGTCAAATCTTTTTGAGAGAGGTTGACGACGTGCGAAGCTCAAGTTATTCATATTATAATTGTGGGAAAGATTTTTCGTGGATAAATTGGATTTTTTTATGGCGTTTTTAATGGTTAGTCGGAGCTATACTTTCCTCTGTTCTTAAACAAAGTGTTGTGAACGAGAGTGAAGCTTATTTTCCAAGAATTCTAAGTTACTTTGCACAACGGAGCATAAACGATAACAAACAAAACAGGGGAGAGGCAAAAAAAAGACGAGCGATCTAGCTGAGCCATACTTATTTTTATTATGGGAATGAAAGATTAATACTTTACTAGATCAAATGCGTGCTACACACGTAGAGATGAACTGTGTTTTAAATACAGAGAATTTAGAATTAACCTCATTAACCTTATAATAATAATAATGAAACAAACATTACGTTGCCATGCATATACATAACTATAGCTGTGACAGTTTTGACAACGCTGCTGACCAATCAGATTGCGAATAAAGCGCTAAACGAAATAGCCATCAATTTTAATAAAGGGGATCATAATTTTAAAACTGTATATATTAAATACCTATAGCTGCTCGGATTTTATACAACAGCGAACGAATATCCTTTTTAATCCAAATAATTTAAACGAAAAATAATTCTCTTCAAATTAAAAGAACTGTCAATAAATTGATTCTATCGACGCCTTTATTTTTATTCCAATAATATTAACATTCTGACACTGAAATTCGTCTTGGAAGATTCATTGTAAAATTATTATTGAGCAGTTATAAATCTCCACATGAGCTATATAATACATAAACTGAAACAATATATTAGTGTTAAAATAGGTAAAAAGTGGAAAAATAAAATATCAAGAACCAAAAACCTCAATAAAACAAAGAAATTCAAAGAAAAAAAAAGATTTGTTTTTCAGAACTATGTAAGCAAAAAAGCTGGTCAAAATTGGTGTCATAGATCCTGAGCTGCATCTGTATATTATAGACACAAGGGCGTGTTACAATAATACGCTAAAAGTAGGGTATTTCGATTCAAACAGTCCTATAAAACATTTTTAATACGTTTTATTCGGATTGTTTTACTCAGCTCATTATCATTATGAAAATTATACTTTAAAAGAATTATATAAACCCTATTGGAGTATCCATTTTTTTTTTAAATTTGTTTTAGTAATAAATTTTTGTCGCGCGCCTTAATGGAAAAAGTTTTATTTTTTAAACTTTTAGTATAAAGTTATGTATCAAAAATAATTTATACTCTAAGCACAGAACTCGATATTATTGTAGTACATAAATTGATAGTAAACATAAACAAGCATTATATTTATTAGTAATTCAATAATACTTTATTGTTAAAAAAATGTTATATACTGTACCATTATATTTATGGAATATAAATTAAATTGATATCTATTGGGATTATTTCGCTCCCCCCGAGGAGCAGAGCCGCGCTATAAAATTTTTACTATCGTATACTGGTCCCTTCTTCGCTGGAGAAATGGAAAATTATATTGAGGCAATATAAAATGAATTTAGCGCGTGTAATAGGGAATTATATATTTCACTCGGCGGATCCAAGAAATGTAAAGTTCTTTTCTTTTAAATGTCAAGTTAATGGATGGAAATTAAATAAAGGAGCAAAAAAGAAGACTGAATCTCGATTGGGAATTCATGAGACGAATGCACCATTTTTCCATGTTGACGGGAACCCGATAAATTAGAATAATTAATCTTTTATTTCTCTTTATAACTGCATAAGTAAAGTGGATAAACGTGAAACCTGAATAGCCACTTACACGAACTACGAAGCTTGCACGACAGAAAGCGAGGGCTTGCTCGAAATCATTCTTCTCATTACGGATTCGTCGAAAAACGCCCCTTCCGTCATCATCGCTTTATCGCACAATCAATCACGCGGTCGCTAAGCTCGATATCGACGCTCTCCGAAAATATATATGAATTTTAAATTATTCCACGGGGAGAGAGTATGGAAGAGGGCATCCACCACACGTTACTATATATTCTCTTTCCCCTTCTCTGCGGCAGAATTTGCGAGCGAGGGGAAATTTTCGTTTTCCACCTCTGCGCGCAGGCACTTTTCCTACCGAACGAGCCCGTAAAACATTCATATTCCGCAGACCGGGCAATCGGACGAATGAGATTTAGCCCGTCAGAGAAATCATAAATGAGGATATTTATAATTGATAAGATCGTACGCGTAAGTACGAGTGTCTTGTGTACTGTAGGATAGAATTCTCGTTCGTCATTTTCAATTGTATATGAACATTAATATTGAAGCGAGTTCTGGCATTGTGTTAGCTGAGGTAGATTATTTTCTGCGACGGTAACTGTCTTAATTATACGTTGATTTCAAATTTGATCTGTGACTTTATCTAATCCTTCTTATTGAATAAGTCAATATGTGACTTCGGTGAAGTTCTAATGAATTAAATGTCAACGTCGTAATTTAAATATTGATCTTTTAATAGATTATAATCGTGAAATTATTGTTATTTCTCTATTAATCTAGATGAAATATTGATAAAATATTATAATATGTTTAATAGTTTATCATGCATATTTCACACTATATTTTTTTTTATCAATAAAGAGAAAAATCAAATATCGTAAATCAAAATGTCATTTGGGCTCATCCTACATAAGAAGTCTCAACCAATTTTGTGAATAGCGCTGAACCTGAAGTAAAGCATAATATCGACAAATATTGGCAGTCTTCAGTTAAAAAAGGTGGAAATACTTATACACGATGGACCCGAGAACTAGGTAACATGAAAGAAAAATTTTTGAATTTTTCTCAAGCTTATCTAATTTACCTTCCCGTTAGAAATTTACAAAATCCTTTTAAATACTTAATCGCGACTACTTGTAATATATAAAATAAAATTCACCAATCAAGACAAAGAAAAAAATGAATTACAAAAAAAATTAATAAATTTGTTGGTTGTTTATAAACATAAGAGTTAAAGCTGAGTTCATACGTATAGATAAGAGTGAGAAAGTCGAAAGTTGTCTGAAATCGTCGATTGGAAGAAAAGTCAAATAATTTTAACGTGATGCCGGAGCAAATGAGTTAGTGTTGAAAGTTTTGATTTTATAATTTCAATTTTTGAAAATACACATTCAGATTAGCATCACCTTAAGAAGTCTTTAAGATCTGTTTCTTCTATATCAAGATTTAACTAAAAGTGTATCATCTTACCCTTTAGCTTTACGACTTCTATCGTGTAAAATATTATTTAATTAAAAAAATTAAATGTTTTTTGGATAATTTTGCTTCATTTCAGGTTCAATAGCAAGCGTATTAAACTGTTATTAACAAAGTTGTCTGATAACTTCAAAGGAAAGGCTTTCTAATTTCTAAACTTCATTTTCTTTCTGCTGTAACGGTCTGAATCAATGTTCAACAATATAACCGTACGTTATATACATGTCACTGCACCGACCATAAATCGATGCCGTTGGATTGTTTTTTTTTACATTGAGGTATATCGCACAATAATAATGCACACTAGGATGGTAACATTTATGAAAAATGCATACATTGCACGTAAACAAATAATAAATAAATCTTTTCGAGTATTATGGTATTATTGGTACTATGAGTATTTATTTAGATGTATAATAGCCCATTCATACATAGGACCTTACGTATACTTTGCGCATGAACTATTGACATTTTTTCACGTATAGGGTTGATAAGATCTTAAGATATGACAAGAATTCAAGCTTTTTATACATCAATGTCAGGCATGAAGGGAATGCGAAATGGCATCAAATAGTTAAGATAAAAAGAACACACTTTGATAACTCCTTGAAGAAATTCGCTTCAAAGAACTTGTTTGAAATTAAAATTCTTAAAGCTAACTACTAAAGTGCTTAATTAAAACAAGATGTACAATTAATTATTTTCTGAAAAGCCACTTCAGAAGCTTAGCTTTGATAAGAGATTTTCAAAAATAGGTAAGTAAATAAAATACATGTTACGAACGTAAATCGAACGTAAGACTCACTATGTACCTATTTGTATATTGAAATTATTCACTTGATCATACCTCGTTATACATATAAAACTTATGAAAATTATAAAAAATTGAAGAGCAAACTTATAAATTTTCTACACTACATCCCTCCAGTGAAGCTCTTATACCTTGCCTAGTCAATCACTCACTCGCTAAGCAAGCAGTTTACTAAAATTTTGATGCCGTTCCATCAATATTTTCGATAGCATCTCTACGTTGCCACCACCACGGCAAAACAGGGGTTGGAGCACGTTTGCCTTTTGGGGAACCTCGTCCTGCACGCTTGCGATGATGGAACATGTGTTTCTTGAAGAGTAATATATTTTCTATAATAAAAAGTTTTATCTACAAAAATGCAAATCGCTTATTTATCTATGAAAACTAAATTTCTTTTATGCCAAATTTAATCTTTCTAAAAGTAAATTTAATTAAATTTAAAGATTGCCGCAATAGATTTATGAAAGGATTATCAACAACCACATTATTAAAAACAAATATTGACTATAATTTACTAAAGTACTTCATTTATGCTAGAATCGATGGCTGCGATTAAGTATGATTATGACTATAAGAGAGCGCAATAATTGACAGAGTATAATATAGAGCAGTTATTTCGTTACTTATGATTCTCCAATTCATACCAGTCGAAAAATATCACTCATCAGATCCATCTAGATTCATAAAGAGCGCTCGATACAATATTAAAAAAAGAATGTAAGTAGTATAAAAGAAAGCTAATGCTACATCACAAATCATATCCTAAGCGATATAGAAGCTCATGATTCTTATTGTGGGCGTGATTTCTGGGTAGCCATACAATAACGCAATATCTTTTATCAATTCTAATATATGCAGAACAATAGAAAAAGGAAATTGCTGAAATGCATCATAATAAGAAACCAATAGAATGTACTTCGTATTGCAGTATTTGCTTGATTAGCAAAGACAATAATTCATCTTTTTCTCAGCAGCAAGAGTATTTAAAGTTATACTTTTAATTAATTGATCTACATCAGAATACAATAATCAGTTTCTACTTTTTTATAAAAGAAACGTAGAAAAAGGAACAAAATTTATTTCAACAGTACAACTACAATGTCGCCTTAGTAATATTGCACCGAAGTAATTTTACATTAGACAGCACTTAAAGCAGTTCATTGAGATCGAAAAATTCACTCCAACCTGATCGTCGTCGTATAAGCGCACCATCATGTCCACTCATCGGTAAAACGAGATTCACCAGCCGACTTAAGGGGCGCAGCCGCGTGCGTGCCATGCACACGAGGCGAATCAGCGTAAAGTTCACGAGTAAAGAGGCTATCCCGTCGCCTCGCAAGAGCCCAAGCGGAAGTCGTTAAACCGGTGCGCGCGCGCGGGCCGCGAAAAGGCTAATGCCATTCCACGTGACCGGCCTCCCCACACACACACACGCACATACGTTAACAGTCTGATGACCCGGACATATACGTATATACATACCTATAGATATTGTATACATATGCTCGCAGACGGCGACCCTTCTTCTTTCAGCCGGTGGGTCTATATACACAACGAGCGACGAGCCTTTCGTACGCCCGCGGGGCTATACATCTGCGCGCGCCGCTTGCCTTATTCATTATGCGAATCAAGGACGCCGTCGGCGGTTTACCCCTTTTGAGTGGCCTCTCTCTCTCCGCAAACTCCCGCAAGCTCTTTATGCTGCGTATGTATATACACATGCGCGTGGTAGGTATAAGTGCGTTTATCGCGGAGGCGAATCGGCCTGATTTTTCATTGCCCAATGTCCGGCTGTGTGATGAGGGATGGGTTGCCGCGACGCGCGAAGTGTGCCACTGTATTAATACGGCCTTTCAAGTGTAGAGTCTCTTTTAAACGATTGTTATTAGTTTTTCTCGCGCGTATAAGATAAGTGAGTGCACGTTTGGCGATGGGAGTTTTTTTTAGCGGCTGAGCAAGGGATTTGCAAGAGTTTTAATGTAATTTTATCTATAGGGGTAGATTTTTTCTGGTATTGGTATAGATGAAGAATAATGGGGTTCGAAAATTTCGTAAATAATATTTTTAATGACAAAAGTGGAAACTACTTTGGAATTCATTGATTAGCTTGCTTTATTTATTGTTTGCCCACACCGTATATGCCCACACTAATACTCGCGTAATCTACTTGATTTTGATGATTAATTTCATTCACTAATCTCTCTTTACTCTTCTACTCTAGATAACTACTACTCTAAAACTTACTCTTCTACGGAAACGGTAAAACGAGAAAAGTCCATTTTCATGACTGCCGGTGTAATTCTTTTCCAAGAAAATGGTTAATTTTTTTTTTCACTTCGAGGACAAGGTCTCGGCAATTTGAAAAATGGTTTTTAATTAACTTACTGAAGATAATTGTTTACTTTGAAAATAAAGAGCTATAAATGCAGTACAGTATTACAATAGCCGCTATATTTTGTTACACCGAGGATATGTCTAAAAACACATTTACTTCTTTCTTAATTAAATTGAATAAAGCAGTTTGGTGCAAGATGGCTTTTAATAAGGTGAAAAGAAACAGTTTGGCCGTAGATGCCAAGGCCTGCAAATGCAGTAACAGGGTGTTTAAATAGAGTTAAAAAATTCTTAATTTGAAATCTGATTATACTTATAAAAGTACCTTCCCGGCAAAGACCGTTTCTATTAAAAAACTTCCAGAGCGAAAACTTCATAGAATACTATATTGCGCGTATCTCGAAGAAAATTCTTCCAATGAGTATCTCTCAACCTTCGATTTTAAATCGCGGAAGTAATCTTATTTCGACGTATCGAAAGAATTGTGAAATATTTCAATCTTATTTTCAACAGTTATAATTTCAGTGCTACATTTTAAGCTTTTATTGAATGTCGGCAATTAACGTTTTGGTTTTTGAACGAAAAATATTTTTTTTTATAAGGAATGTAACTCGAGGCCATCGAGAAGATACTTTTTTGTATATTTCGGTAAGCGCGTTTAGCAAAATATAGTAAATCTTCGATGAAGAAAAAAATTGAGGACGCCTTAGAAGTGATATCCACTTCACCAGCAGCCAAAATCTAAAAATAATCTACTAGCTTTCATTGTGCGTAGTTAATTCGGCCAAGTTTTTTCGTGTTTTTTCAACGAAAATTTGAAAAGAATTCTACTAAAAAAAAGATTTTGAACACTTCAAAAATGAAATTAGCCTTGCTAAAAAGCTGAATAAAAAAGTGGTTAACTGTACACTAGCTTGTGCGACTAATACGGCCACTTTGCTGATTAATTCTTTTGTAAACGCAAGTGAAAATGATTTGGGAAAGTAATTTATATTTATGAAATAATTTACAAGCCATATTTTTTATACTTTTTAGTTACTTATATGTCTAATTAAGCTTTTCCATAAAGTGGAACCGGAGAGACAGGTGTGTG
>UXGD01007010.1:0-11607 GCA_900474315.1 Torymus auratus | reverse complement strand
ACACCTTGCAGTTTATAATCTAGATTGCCAACATATTGGTATTACATCTGATTAGCTATTTATATCACATAAGAAATCATGAAGAGATTTGTTTAAATTCTGCAGCGGTTCTTACGTAATAACGTTGATGAAAAATCGAATTGCGCGAGATGGCACCTTTTTACGCGCCGAGCTGATATGGCACCTTCTTACGCGTTGAGCCAAGATCGTACCTTTTTACGCGCCGAGCCGAGATGGCACCTTTTTCTTCCCACCCGACGAATATGTAATAATAATACAGAGGCCGACACTGGGTTGGAATATATTATATTACTAAGTCACAAAGAGATTTTATTGAAAATTGATTAAAAAAATATTACTTCAACTATAGAAAAACTAAAATCAAAACTTTTATGTTTATTTGCCAATAAAAATTTCACACAAAGTATATAGTTTTTTAATTTTATGTTTCAAAAACATTATCTTGTAAGCGTATGAAAATCTTCAAACACACTTATAAACCACTGTGTTTCCATAACGTACCCATATTAATCTTATATTCAACAATATTTTGTTAAATACGGATAAACCAAAGCTTGACGCTCAATAATATTTCTCTATAAAATTATTCACTCTATATTATACACAAAACTTAAATCTAAAAACATCACACCTTTGTTCACGTTGCCGCTCTAAGATTACGGAAGATATATACACGTATATGTTGATGAAAAACATGTACGCAAAGAAAATAAACAGCTCTGCATGTTCATCGGCGAAATAGGTTTCAGCTTTAAAATGCAATAAAGTTCAGATTACTAAGCAGGATGACCTGTGTAATCAGCCTGCAAGCTCTTTACAAACCAGTTCACATTGCGCGTACTGCGATATCGTCCCATGATCGATCAGAGAAAAAGAGTATCATCTTCGTTGCACGGCGCGAAAGACGCGATCGGGCTTCTTAGGGGCTTTTTTTCTTATTTTACCTTTTAGTGACCGTACACCGAGGGAAAAGTATAGCGACAGTATAAAAGTGCTATCACGTATCGTGTTATTTTGTTAATTTAAAGATTACATTGATATTAAAGACTATGATATTTTTTTATTCACGCATTGCAAACTTTACAATAATAAATATTGTATTAGACTTAGCCAATATAATGTCAAAAACCACATTTTCACAATTCGTTTACAATGCAATATAATAAAAGCTACATAAACACGCTTTTATCGAATGTAACCATGTATATTTTTATTATAATCGTATAATATTAATACATTATTTTCTTGAATTGAATTCGACTAACATTATTTATTAAAAAGAGTTTCTCGCGTCTTTCATCCCAAAATAGTTTAATTTTCCTATGTCTATTCAAGTGAAAATTGAAATTTTATTAAACTCCGATATTTTCGTAAAGTTTGTCCTGCTATTTTATTTGACGATACAAGAAGTGTGACTGACAGTTAAATTTGTTTTCAATCGTGTAATTTCTTATTCCACAATCGCGTAAGAGTTTATTCGATTCTGAAATAATCTTGATAATATTCATTATAAAGGATATTTCTGCGTTTGAAAGGCAAAAGTAAAAAGACTGTTACGACTGGGAGCTATCACGATTAGAGACTTTCTGCATCGGATTTTACCTGCCCTGTGCTATGCACGGTAATAAAAAAAAATCTTTTTCTGGTCGTTATAAATTTCCCCATAATAATAACGGAAAGAACTATTTTCTATAAGACTCCATGTTTAATTTCTGTAATGTTTATTCATATCTCATCACTCAAGCCTCGAAGTAATTCAATTTTATACGAGAACTGAAAGTCGGTTGTGTAATTATTATGCAAATGAGAAGAAGTCTTAATAAGTTGATTATATACAAAATATTTTTCTTCTTCATTACTTTTTTCTGACTCAAATAGCTACACGACATTAAAGAGCTACTCGCTTTTTAATTTATATAATATAAAAGTGGCAAGGAAGAAGATAAAGTCTTCAATAAAGTATTTACAAATCTTATTAATTCAGACATACCTATACACTTGGGACTTTCAGTAGAATTTTAGTTTACGTGACTTTTTCAGTTTATGACTGAAATGTCAAAGTTGGAGGATACTATTGAATAAAACAAATACCATTTCCTAGAAGTTGAGATCTAAACATGAAATTGGAGCAAATATCTAGTCAAACGATACTTTTTATTTCAAAAACTGATTTAATACCAAGAAAGTATTGTCAAGTTTGAAAGAAATCGCGTTGGAGAATATTGAAAAAAAAAACTTTCACAATATAATACCTACCAATCAACCTAATTGAATCTCAACACATATGATATTCAAAAACAATGAAAACGACCATTTTATCTAATAATATTTATTATAATTCCCATACATTTACCAAAAGCAGCGTAACTCTACACACTTCGACCGTATCCTTGCTTCTAACGCCTCCATAAATCTTCGCCAAACTTTTCAACGCGCGTGATGGTTAGCCCGCTTCAGCAACACTCCCATAGGATTAACATATACGCATACATAGAGTAGTCATGTACACCTATACCTATACACACAGCAGCGGCAACTCGCTCGCGCTCTTCAATTCATATACACGCGCTCGTGTGTTCTACGCTCATAGGACTTCCTTCGGTCTCTGTAATCTGCACGTATTGCCCGCCGCGCGCACAGAGGCGAAGTTTCGACAGCGGAAGCAGATCCACTCTCCCATAACCGTTCCTCTCTTTGAATCGCCTCGACCTTATCCTCCTCCTCCTTCCAATAACCGGCCTCGCCGTAATACGACGTCGTAGCGGTCGAAAATAAAGAAAAAAAGCTACCTAAATCGGCGAACAGAGAGATGGGAGTAGGCATAGCGCTCGCGCGCACAGAGCACAATTACGGCGCGTAGTGTCGAGGAACCCCCTTTTATATTAATAGTCGAGAGTGACTGTGACGATGATGAGGGCCTCGAGGAAAGAGGGAGACGCGAGGAGGGACGCGCGCAGAGCAGTACCAGTGGCAGCTACAGCAAGCAGGCACAGTATAGCAGGCAGTTGTAGCAGCAGCAGCAGTACAAGCTCACTCGGTCTATACCCACCTATATACACAAGTACACACATACACACGCACGGGGTTTCATCGGAGAGGCTTTAAGCCCGCGCGCGTATAGCCGAGGAGGGGGTTTCGAAATGATAGATCGGAGGACGGGATAGGATACATCGCAAGCCTCCTCCCCTCTCCTTTAAAAGTTCCTCACTCTCGTGTCACCTATCTGCCTCTTTCTCTCTCTCTCCCCCAGTGTATGTGTGTGTATGTATGTGGGTGTTTAGTATCACAGTTCGCGATGGAGGCTACTACTTACTCCGGCTAGGAGTCAGCCCGCGCCGCTCTGTCTATACCTACGGGTTTTCGGCTCCGGTGAAGAAACGAGAACGGAGGGCGACGCGCGAGTGCGAGTCAGTGGTGTCGATAAAAAAAACACACACACACACACGTATACGTATATAAACACACACAGAGAGAAGCGAAGAAGAAAAAGGTCTTTTTTTGGAGCAAGGTGCGCGAGGTTCCCAATTGTGCCAGGAAATCGGTTCGCGGAATCGGTCATTTTTCAGAGAGCCCTCGCAGATTGACGGGTTGACGTGAGCGCGCCTGGTGAGTTGGACGGGTGTACACACGTAGTTAAAAATTGAAACGAGGCGGCAGGGTAGTAGCAGCAACAAGAAAAAAGAAGGAACGAGGTCGAGGGGGGCTGTGCGGAGGAGAGAAAGCGCGCGAGCCGTTCAATGAATAATTCCGCGGCCGGGAATGAGAAATTTATGAAATTCGCGCGGCCGTTGCCGTCTTGACGCGTGGGAGGTGTTTGCGCTGAGATTTAAGGCGATCGTTGTATACCGGGCACATCTTGTCCACGGGGAAGGAGGAGGCAGTGATCCACGACATGTGCGAGAGGAGACCGTTAACTTTTCGCTTTTAACTGTGATGTAGAGAGGATATGGAGAGCTGAGAGAGAGAGAGCGGAAGCCGAGGTCTGATGGGCCGCTGCGAGCCTGCGGAGCACGCATTTGACGATATATGCTGCGACTGTGAGAAGTAAAGTAGTATATACATGCTTTGACGAACTGATGAGATAAGAAAACAAAAAGTGTGAAATAATGATGAATAGGACGAGGACTAAGCGACCATACGTTTGATCCTCGATAAGTGGAGATTTTCAAAGCTGCAAGAAGAGAGATCCAATTACTTCTGCTGGACAATAGTTTACCGATAATTCAGGGTAAGTACGAGCGAACAAAACGAACAGAGAGAAAAAAGAGCCGACGATTCGACGAGCAAAAAAAAAAAAAAATAGTCGAAGGCTAGAGGAAATCGAACGCGCGGTTTGGCGCGCACGTCGCACCACTCCCATCTGTTTCTACTTACACGCCGCGGCGCGTCTATCCGAAATTTCCACGGCGCGGATTGTCGGGCCGCCGTGAATTTCCTGCGGCCCGGTAATATGCGCGGCTGTACACGCGAATATGAAAGTCACTTATGCTTTTAGGGTCACTTTAAAATGCTGGATAAAAAGTTCAAATGGCCGATAACGAATCTCAATGTCAATCTCATGAGTTCTGTGCGATGGCTATACCGGGATCAGTTTAAATTTGAAGGATATTTATTTTATTTGTTTTTCATGGCGTTTAATTGTGCTGAAAATCGCGCCATTTTTAAAAACATGGATTATTTCGCTACTTAATACTATGAACGTAACATTTTTAGATTTTTATTCTGTGTATGGTAATGCCATCTTAATTAGTTACTGTTTCATGAATATAACAGCACAACGAAGGAATAGTTCAGGTTTCTTGATGAAGCTGTGCAAATGTAAATTGATTCCTTAAATTTGCTAATAGTGTCAACGAATGCAACCAAACCCTGTTGTTAATGATTTATTTAAAAGTATTGAATACAGCGCAATCGTTGAATATACTATTTTAAACTAGAATTTCAAATAGCACTGTGCATATCTCAACCTATAAAATGAATTTTTGAACAAAAGTTCTATAAAACAATAGTATTCATATAGCATTTGAAAATAAAATTCAATAAAAATAAACTTTTGTAATTGAAATTCCCTTCGACGACTATTGATTGTTTTCGAAAAAGTTAAAAAAAATATAGATGTAACAGAAAAAATAGTCCCAATATAATGGAAAAATGTTCTATATTCGATATAGCCTCCCTCCAGAACTGAAAAAACTAATCTTACTTTCAAAATCTCTTATTAATTTTATATACTCCATCTCATAAAAAGTTTTACACAAAAACGCGCACCATTCTGCCAAATCTCCTACCCAAACAAAGAATTCCTCGGGACAGCGCTACGACGAAATCAAATCAAGCATTTCCCTCCGGCAATCAAGAACGATTAAATCCGTCCCCTGTCTATTTCTGCGCCCCAGCGAAACCGAATTACGTACCCGCTCGCGCGGAAAAATTCCTCGACATCCCCCGCGACCAGTACAAATGAAAAAAAAGAAAAAGAAAAAAACAGTCCATCACACATATTGTACACTATATATACGAGGCGACAGTCCGCGGAACCTCCGGACTATAAGAACGACCGGATGTCGATTGGTGCTGTGATTCGATTGATTCGCTGAAGAGCCACAGGCGCGCGCGCGGGCACGAACTTCCGAGTGGCCCGCGCTCGTTATGCGCGTGTAGTAGGTACGGGGAACGAGTGAGAAAGAGAGAAAGGGCGCGGGAGAGAGAGAGAAAATTAGTCGGTCGTGGCCGAGTGGAAAAAGAGTCGGCGGAAGAGCGGCCCGTTGTTCCCTCCGCTCCCGAAGACGCGCCACGATTTCGCGCGTTCGGGACGAAAAGTTTTCCGGATGGAAGAGAACGACGCGCTCCTTCCGAGATTTTTAAGAGGGACCTGATGGGCGGGGGCGATGAGATTTATGCTTCCTTCTTTTCTTCTGGGTTCGGCTTGGGTTCTCCGGAGAGGGACCTTTTTTCTTTGTCAATAGCACTTTGTGATTTGTCGCTGTTGAAGGTTGTATCGTATATTTTTAGGCTTCTCCGATTCGTGTTTAATAGGCGTGCTTTGGTTCACTTTTTAGGGGGGATTATTGTTTGATACGAAATTGATTCCCGATAAAACTTTGGACTTTCATTAAACGATTCTTTGCTTTTATTGAAACAAGCAAGAATTTACAACAAAGCTTGTTTTTGTAAAGAATATAATGTTTAAACAACGTTAGAAATAAACTCATGCTAGTTTTAAAAAAAAGTAAATATTAAAAAGTTCAAGAAGTATACGTGTATAGAAAAATTTTTTACGTTCGAATAATTTTTTCTCAGAGTTTATAACGTATAGTTACTCTACCAGCATGTGAACATTTAAAGTAATTTACGACAAAGAATTATTGTGGTACGAAAGCATACAACATAATGTTTTTACTTCCGAGGAAGTTAATTATCTTTATAAATGATTTTAAGTGAAGTGCTTCGCTACTTCACATGTAATCAATTGAAGGCAAGGCCGGTATTGCTTAAATACTAAATGATAAACTTCCTTTCTACTTCATTCGGAAGATTAAATTTAGATCAGGAAATTATAACAATCTGAATCCTTGCCCTTCTAAGAACAGCTCTTAAAACTAAATCAAAATTACGTCGGTATATTATCTCACTGCTGGATCATACAAATGCGCGACGAAAAACGCGGTCTTTTTCGATATAGAACGATATCGTGCAGTGGTGCAATGTAATGTTTTAACTGTAATTGCTGTGCAATTTGATTCCGGAGTAGTCAAGGAAAAGATTTCAAGTATGATTATTTTAATTACTTGAACTTTTTAACAGAAAACTCCTAATTTTCAGAAATTAAGGTAGTTTTTATTATTTTATTCGAGTATTGCAGAAGAATAATAATACGAATATTGATTTCTTTAATCAAATTAAAGATATTGAAATTTTGGCTTATTAAGCTAATTGTAATTTAGAAAGACTATATAATGATTTATTGCAATTTTACGTGATATGCATTTTTGCACGTTTACACTATATCCTATTGCTTAAGTGTCGCTAATTTCGTTCGAAAAATGTAAATAAAATGAATCACGACTGCAACGCAAACTTTCTATCATCATCTCGGTAAATTTCCAACTACCAAAAACAAATTTCCTTATTGCATAATATCATTTCCTCTAGATTTACGTACTTTAAATTTTATTTACATGAATACGCCGATAAGTATTCTTGACAATATACACTCCTGCATGCAACGCCGTACCAGCAGTATCAAAGTTTTTTTGTTTTTCAAAATTTTCATTGTCGCTTAACACAACGTATATATATGTTTGATTAAACTTTCTCAAATACCGTTGACTCACATTCTGGTCAATGATATATGCATTCTTATATAATAGTTATAAGTTATTTCAATATACTTATTACTATTTTTAATATCCGTGAGAACCCAACCTTTGACAGTACATTTACACGTGCTATATAGGTTCCTTATCTTAACATAACCCAGCCATAGAATAATACAGTGTTCTTTCTACCCAAATCTCTCTGCATTCAACATAATACATTGCAAAATCCACGCTACTTTGCATTTACCAAACGGCGCAGTACAGTTCGCACACGACACCGTTTCGCCATCACCGAAATTCGGGCACACGGCACACACTCTCCTATCGCCGCGCGCATTACTCGTGCGATTTATTTACCGCGGTGCAATAAACCTGCACGAACGGCTGCTGCAGCTTCGCGCGCGCGTGCGCGCGATACCCCCTTTGACGTCAGCCGGTGGCCGATTTATCGGCACCGGGAGTTACCGCTCGCTCGCTCACAATTTTATTCAGGAATCCAGCTCGATTCCCCTGCAGCACTGTGCACACACATGGCTCTCGTTACCACCGAGCTGTAGAAGAAGAAGAAGAAGCGTCCGCGCACGCGATTATGCGCGGAGTATGACATTATTGTTTGCGGTCGTGACGAGAGCGGCCGTCGTATAATTGTAACGAAACAGGAGACCGCGAGAGTGGAGGAGAGCGCGACAGAGAAAGAGAGAGACGGAAGGAGTAAGGAGAGCATGCGCGAGAGCGAATGCAACGCGCGCGCGACTGTGTAACGCAGTTGCAAGTTCGCCTCGACGGGACACGAGAGTATGTGCGCGCGCAGTCTAAGATTACGACGATCGCTCGCCTTGAGGACCATTGGGCCCCAAAGTCGATTTCCGGTACGCGTTGAAGTATGTACGCTTGGCTTATTGGCGCGCTCGCGATGAAGTACGAGCGAGTGATGTTTTCGCGGTGCGAGGAAATGACGGGGACCTTGTTTGCTGAAGGAAGAAGTAGATTCTTTGATGGGAGGAGGAAATGATAGGAGAGAGATGTTGTGTATTTTGAAATGCGCAAAGATGTAACGAAAACGTTGTATACGTAATGTACGTAAAGTAATAAAGATTTTGTTGGCTTCGTATAGAGCTTTTGGTTTTTGCTTTAATACTTTGTCCTTATATATGTAGTGTTTCATTTTTATATTATCATGGTTTTAGATACTATGGATGCATCATTTGGAAATTAGATTCAAAGATTTCGCTCATAAAGTTTTTTTAGTCTTTTAAAGCTCTAAAATGTTTTCCGATTTTGAAGACATTCAAAAGCTGAAATAATTTAGTAGTAAAAAACAAACGTATTTGTCTAATTTTATTGGATAATAGTAATGACTTCCGAATCAATATTTCAGTTTGAGATAATATATGTAGTTTGTCAAGAGTACGTAATGACGATAATCATTATTTGTCTGTCTCGGATTGTAATGCCAAGATTAGGTCATTACATTTACTTCTTAATTGAGTCATTAGTGGCTTGTATGCCAATTAAATTTAGTATTGTCAATTGTTTAATTTATATTTTTCCTTAAGTTATATGTACAATGATATTATCTATAACCCTGATTGAATTATAGTCCTATTGAATGGTACGATGCAAACAATATGTACTTTATGCGGAATTCGAAAAGAGTAATTTAATGTCTTATTTATTGGCGATACAACAATGTTTCAGAAATCTATGATCATTTCACGTGTAAAATATTATCCATTGTGTGAACGAAAAATTAGTGACAATCGATTCATAGAAATCTTAATATGCGCTATAGATATTGCTTTTGTGCATTAATTTATGGTATTGCTGTTTCAATATTTAAATTTTATCATTATTCAGTAATATATGGTTTTACTCGCACATTAATAACCTCATGAAACATTTTTATTTATATAAATTATTTATTCATTATTAATTTATTTATTACCATTATATTAAATGTTTATACTATTCGAATAAAAACACTTTTTCCGATAATATTGACGTACAATAAAAAATTCGCACTTGTAAAAAAATAATATAAAAGGCAAGGTGAATTCAATCGCCACGTGGCTTCTATACGAAAACGGCTATTCATTCGTCATGATTGAAATTTTTCATCGAATTCATTTTTATTTAATATAGACCTTTGATATTTTAAAATTTTCACATATTTTCTCTACATTGCTTTACCTTCATTTCACGCTTTCTGTAGTAACTTACGTACACGGCTTTGAAATACCATTTCAATCGCGATATCTCTACAATGCACAATTCAAACAATCTCTGTTCCTGATTTTTCAGTACACACGTGCATTCCATCAAACACCGACAAACTAGCTCGAACAATCCAATTTTCCGGCCCCCAGATATAATGAATCGATATATACCTTCGCGCATGCACCTTCCCCCGACTCCTAATAATCCCGGCGCAGCTTTTTCGCACCAGCGCGGAATCCTTGCCGATGCATTCGACTCTCTTTTTCCCCTATCGACGGGAGATTCGAGAGCGTGATAAAGCGTCGATCTATCATCGGTGCAGCAGCGGCACACCGCTGTCACTGCGCCTTGCTTTCTCTCCCTCTTTCGTTCTCTCTCTCTGCCTGCAGCTTTTTTCATTCGCGCGCCGCGCAAACACAGGGCTCGCACGCGAGCGCTTTTTCCGTTTCGCGATTCGCTCCGTATAATGATTGTCGCGCCGGGACGTCGCGTGTATGAGACTTTGTGTGCCCGTCGTTTTGTTGCTGCAGCCCGAGAGGGAGAGCTTTCGGATTGAAATTTTTCCACCACACGGCATATGTTAATGTAGATGTGTTGTGCTGCTGCTGCTTCTCTGCGCGGTGTGTGTATAGGTATATATAACTGGAAGCTCTTGATTAGCGTACCGCGTCAAGGATTTACTTTATTATGCATCATTAGTTGGGAAAGTATTTTTGCTAAGTACGCGAGCGTTGATGGTAACTACTCGAAGGCTTTTAGATGAAAACTCACGATCCATTATCCTTTTAAGCATGAAAAATAAGTAGTACTTGAAGGTGTACTTGAGACGATGCGGGTATTGAATAACGCCTAGGCTATATATCTTGGGTGTTATCATGGAGGCACTTAATTAAGTTAAAGATATGATAAAATCTTGGAACAACAATTAAATCATCAATGTATATATTGACAGCGCCATTCATTTAATGTTGCTAAAATTTATGTTAACAAGAGTGGCTTTTCTATATTCGTAATGGCGTTAGAGTGGGAACGTTAAATTCGTTGAAAAATAAGATATTTGATTATAATAATCGATTTTAAAAACCAAATAAACCTATGAAAATAGTGTTGTAATATTCTAATTATATCGAAGATGGTTATGGGTATTAGGAACGATTAAATTAACCTTATGTATAGTAAATTTAACGTTTTACCAAACTAAAAATCGTGTAATTAACTCAGGTGTATTACTTGTATACATATATACTTATACGTCAAAATATCGCAAGTCAATGACCGTTTCAGTGTTCCACGAGGCTTGTTAATTTCATAGTTCAAATTCTAATATTGCAAACCTTTACTGAAATTGTGGACTGATATAACTAGTATTATAACTTTTGCTTATTTATTCTATATTATTCTCTTATGAAATATTAATAATAAGTTTAATTAAAAAATAAATCGTAATGCTTCCTTTAATTTTCCAACAAAAGCCTGATTCTTATTACAACTACAAATCTATAAATTACAAAAATAATATTTTTATGTTGTATTAATATTTACATAAATTATATATTTAACAAGTAACCGTGTAGTCAATTTTCGGTTATTATTCATCAATACCTGATTACGTATAAAAATAATAAATACGAAAGATGTAGAATTAATTAAAGCAACAATTGTCATCTATGGAAGATTTTAAAATTATGAAACCGATTTTATAAACGTCTATTTCCGCGAAAACTAGGAAAGTTTGATTCCTAATTTAAGAATAAAGCGTAAATTTCGAAAGATCTTAACTATAGATACTTATAAACCATTCTTTAAATTATATATTAGAAAAAGTAGATAAGATTAATTTGATGAAATATTCTTTTCAAAATTCCCTACGACTTTTTAATATAAAATTTGGCTAAGCACTATTCAATGTCGAGTTCTCACGGCTATTCACGGGTTCTACGCTGAAAAAAATATTATGGCGGCACGGCCATACCAAATCCGGGCAAAGGATAAGGTCACTGCAGCAATTCGTAGTTCGGCAGCTCCCGAATGAAAAGGTCTCAGAGCCGTA
>UXGD01007009.1:0-11608 GCA_900474315.1 Torymus auratus | reverse complement strand
ATACCTCTTCATTTCCATATCACAGTAGTGGGACAGTCAGAAACATGTTGAAAAGTATATAGTCCCACTATTGCATCTGAACGGACATCCCACTACTGCTCCCAATTAAATAACGGTGTCCCACTACACTAGATGATAGTTATTTTCTATTATTGCCATTATTTTAATATACCAGCAATGAAAAAAGACGTTCTTTTCTTTAAATAGATACCTCGCAAGACGAGCTATCTGTTGAGGATATTAGTTTTCATGTACTATGCTTAGTTTTTGTAGTAGAACAAAATATAAAAAAAGTATGCTCTAAACTGTCCCACTACTACCTACTTTACCTTAACAATACCAAACTATCAAATTATCGTCATTAAAAATATTAATCTTGTATGGGTAAGTATATAATGAACATTAATGAAATATGATAAAAAGTTCCTAAAACCCTTACTTCTTATTTTCTCAGCTTATACACACTGCTTGGCAATCACTAATTACTCAAAATTTTTTCAATTTACAAATTCCCTTTAATTTTGAATATGATTAAATAAAATAGTTAAATTACTTTTCACAAGATTAAGAATATCCCTAATAATCTGATCAAATATTAAAAATTGCCAAACGTTAAATTTGTTGAAATAGTTTAGTCTTTTTAGCTATTTTTACATAGAATTTACAATAAAAATAGATTTGAAATAATACTTTACTATTTGTTCCAATATTTTACAGAAATCCTTTCAATGCATTTTGTTATATCAAATTCAATTGATTACTCACAAATTTTCAAATAGAACAAACAAATATAAGTATTGTAAACATGAGTTTTCTATTTATGAATTTAAATATAAATATATCTTACTACTTGGGGTATAAATAAATACTAAATCAATTTAAAAGTTAATATAGTGATAGTGAGGTTATAACTGTTTCATTGAACATGTTTACATTGACAATACCCTGATTCTCAACAGTTGTTTCAACAAAGTGTAAGCATACAACTTTTGTGTCAAAACTTCTAACAAACTTATCTATTTTCAAAATAATTACTAACATTAAACTAACTTAATAACAAAATACAACAAAAATAAAGAGGTTAGATTACCCTTCGGTGTATTCGGCCTGTAAAAGACCCAGATAAGCCTCCCACTTATTGCCAATAACCTTTCCACAGGTGAAACAGCGTACAGGGATAATCATTGTTGCTAATGTTTGTGACGGCCCGTCAAAATAAACACAGTATTTCGTAAATAATTTGTTTTGGCGTTCGATCGAACGTTCCAGTCGCAGCAACGCACACTAACGTTTTCCGAAATCCGCATGGCGCAAACGCCAAACCGGAGCATTTATATCTTTGATGGCGGCGTTCAAGTCGTTCGATGGCAGCGCTTTGCGGCACACTGAGGATGTATAAAAGGCGCGTTGTTTGATTGTTGGGAATTTCAATAAATAATAAATAATGTGTAAATTAATAAAGTAACTTTTAAAATTGCAAATTGAAGTTTGTTTCCTATTTTATTTATATCTGCACAGTTTCAATTATTATATATACTATAAAAATAAAAAAAATGTTATTTATTGCAAACAAAATTTTATTTTAAATATCATATTCAATGATCGTTTGAAAATTACTTCTAATTTTATAAAATATGAAAGGAGCACTTAACGATTTGAAATAGCTCTGTAAATGTATTGAAATTTTCGAAAATAGACAACGATAACAAAGTGTTACATTGTGGATTAGAAGCCATCGCCTTTATTATTTTTTGCAAATTATTCAAATGTAAACTATAGCGTGCGCAAGTGTGCTATTTCCCTTCAGCTCACAATCATTTTTTACTGTTTCCCGTACGTTCGAGCTTTGCCATTGAAAATATAGTACGGTTTTTATTGAGGTCGTGTAAAAGGTGATTTTCGGCTTAGATGTCGACACTAGTGCAATTACTCCAATTTGTAAATACATTTTATATTTTACTTTATTATAAATACTTTTGTAAAGTTTTTCTTTGCGAAACGCTTCGTTAATTAAAAAGTTTAGCGTGAAATTTCCATCAGCATTACTGTTGGTTTATGAATAATAATAATTAAGGAATGGAACACCTTGAAAACAATTTTTCATTTTGCATGCAGATTATATGATGATTAGAGAGTAACCATTTTAGCTAAAAGTCGACAGTAAGGGCTCAATAACTCGATAACGAAAAGTACAATGAAAAACGTTAATGAAGCGGAAATTAAATGGAAATACCATTTTGAAATCTAAATAAGGCTCTCGTTGAGAGTTGTTGAAATTTTTTTAAAAAAAGATCCAGCTTTTACCCAAACTACATTATGAAATTCAATATTTCTACAAACTAACCATATCTAACTATAGGCCTCTTCACCACCTAAATAAAAAAAAAACCAATTCCATATATTCCAAAACCCATCGCCCCCGTCCTCACTCCGAAATCTAACAAGTAGCCGCGCTCCCGAGGATCAATACAAACCCCTCTTTCTCCCTATATTCCTCTCTCCCTCTTCGCCTCCCAAAAACCTCCCCCTCACCTCCCAAAAAACCACCTCGACTCACTACACTTTCTTCCTGACGAAAACCACACATATATACTAATCCAGCTCTTTCGTCGCCATGAAAACCTGCAGTCGTCGTCGCGCGTTCGTCTAGCTCCTTTCTCTCTCCTCACACACCACACCGGCATTTAAAAACCCTCCGATGCTTACACATATATAGATATATATACCTACCACTCACTCCCACCCCCTCCTGCGCGCATCAGCTGCACGTACATACGTATACACCTATATATATACCTATATTTCTTCGCGGAAACGCGGCTCGCGCGCACGCGCGCATCGTTATATACCTACCCCCGCGCGCGCAGACAGCAACAGCCTCTCCTCCGAATTCACGGTCGCGGCTCCGGGAGAAGGCGCCCCAAGGTGTGTGTATGTCAGTCCGTCTCCATCGTAGTTTCTTTCTTTCTACCGTTCGTATATAAAGTGTACATAGAACCGGGAGGACAAGAAGATACGTCTAGTTTTGTTGTACAGGCAGTTATAGGCACTGTGCAGAGTTAAAGAGACTCTCCCCTCCCGTGTGTGTGTGTGTATGTATATACGTGTACGTGTGTGTGTGTTTGTCATCAGAATCAGCTGCAGCAGAGCGGCGGCGGTTGTGTAGGATGCAGCAGCGGCGGCGGCAGCGGCGTCGTCCTTCCCCATAATCACAATAACACGACGGTACGTACGTAATATCTATTTATTATCTATATATCATGTATAAGTACACATACAGCGCAGCTGTTTTCGCCCTCTAGCCTTTTTCACGCGGCGCGCGTTCGTGTGTTCCTCGCCTACATATATATACTTAATATCGCCTATTATCCCTATGTGCTGCGTTGCCGCGTCGCGGGTAGACGATCGCATATATACACTTAGCGCGAACGGCTCGTCGTCTAGGAAGCACGGATCGCACGATATATTTATATATATATATATATAACTATATATATCTACATTTATATATAGACATACGCATCTATATACGTAATATCACATATCGGAGCATCGGAGCAGCCGCGCGTCCTGCTACTGCAGTGTTGTGTGTGTCTCGCGGGTCCTCGGAGGGAAGGGGCCCCAGTGTACAGCTAGCTAGCATCGCGAATGCATAAGTGTGTGTCTGTGTATCTGTTTTGTGTATATGTCCCTTCCTCTGCCGTATATATAAGTAGTATATATTGCACTACAGAGCGCGCGGCGCTTGCTTTTTTGACGTTACGATAATAACTCTCTCCTCTCTCTCTCTCTCTTTCTCTCTTCGTGCGCGTCGTCGTTGCGGGTTCTCTTTCTCTCTCTTCCGTGTGCAGTGTGCGTTGTGTCTTGTATATATACGCGAGAACGAGATAGAGATAGAGAGAGAGAGAGAGAGAGAGAGAGAGAGAGAGGAAGACTATGTGTGCGCGAGAGAGACAGCGCACAAAGGAGTAGAGCAGTATAGCCCTGCACAGCAGAGTAGCGAACGTCGATCGTCGCGCGCGCGCGGGGGCATCTCTCTCGCTCTCCGGGCGTTCTTTCTCTATCGCGCACCTACCCCCGCTATAGTAGCCAAAGCAACCCCCGTTTACCCAGGAGTCGCGCCCCAGGGCTTACCCGGCAGGATGTAGAGAGGAGGAAGAGGAAGTGCAATACATAGAAGCAGTAGTGCGTTACATATTATATAGAAGAGCTCGAGCCGCGTAGCCGCTCAATTGTTGCGTATGTACACACATAAAGCGTCGTCTCTTGCGCGCTATGCGCGAGTCGCGCTCGCTCCGCGTAAGTACCTATACGGTGTACGTATATACACACAGTGGATGCGGACGCGACCGAGGCGAAGAGAAGGCAGTATTATAGTGTAGATGAGGGAGTTTCCAGGCGATTCTTATGGTGTTGTTTTGTTTTTCTCTTGTGTTTCGTATAGGTGGACCGCGAGGATAAGTCGGAGCTGTTTCTAAGGAAAGATGAGTCGGCTGGGGGTGTACCTTTGAGAGGTGTATACCCCGCCAGAGATTCAGAACTGAGTGTGCAAAAAAGAGATAAGTTGGAGCCCTTGTTTATGGTTGGTGGTGAGCAGCGGTGGTCCTGGGCTGCTGTAAATGCAGCACACCACAGTGGAGGAATCATGGATCCCTCGATGTTCGTTGCTTACACACACCAGGCCAATGGAGTACCGTTGGAGTCAAAGCTCGCTACCTACATGGTACTATATATCCTGCTTTCTTACTTGTCAAATCTTTTATTTTCTGTATTATTATATACGTCAATCAATATCTTATGTTTATTAGATTATATTTTTTAAGTCATCAAAGTTGACTCTTCTGTCCTTTGTCTCTGCTGTTGGATTCAATATATTCAAATCAGTTTGTTCTTTGTTTTGTTTACTTTTTCATGTTATGATATACCCAATCGAAACTCATGTTTTGAAATAAAATTGACTGTAAATAATAATTAATGTGATAACATTGACATAAAATATCTGTCTAAAAGTGTTAATTACATCCTAATAACATTCCTGACATTTGTGCAGAATCGCCAGGCTCCAGTAGCACTGAATGCAGCAAATGTAGCAAAACACCTGTCCCATCTATCTTTGGATGGACCAAAGAAAATTGCAATCGCTGGTCCTGAATTCTTGCCTAGAGGAGGTCTTGCAAATAGCAATAACACATCACCTAATTTTCATAATAATTCTTATCATTCCCAGGAAAGTGTTGGTGGTACAACATATTTCTATGTACAAAATGCAGTTGTTGATCATACTATTCCTGTTGTTGAAGAGGGGGCAGAAATTGTAAGTTATATCTATATATTCTTTTTTTTTTTTAACAAAGTTCTTTTAAGGAAAATATTTGAAGTAGTTTTTTTTTTTTTTTTTTTTTATTTAATTTGAAATTTTTATTGATACTCTAAATAAATTTTGTTGATATTATTAGTAAATATTATTTTGTTATTATTTTTTTTATACATATTTAAATTATTTAAAAAGCTTCTTTATACAAAATTTTGTAGTATCTAATCACCAATTACATTTTCAGTAAAACTTGGATCAGTAGAAGAAATATTGATTTACTTAAATACTTTTCTTCAAATAAAAACAAAGTAATTAATTTTGCTAATGTAGTACTACAAACAATGCTAATTTTAATAAATTTGTGTAGGTTGGGAGTACAGAGCCTCCTCCCCTAGCTTATGTCTATCCAGGTACACCATCATACCTGCAACCACTGAAAGCAGCAAAGCCGGGATCTACTAACAATACAGAATCAACATCACCTCCCCCAACACAGCCAAGTTTCTTCATCAATGATAGTTTACGCATGGAAATTCTTCAGAAAAATGCACTAACGTTAGCTCATCCAGATCATGTGCAATATCCAGATCTGCCTTCTGAGGTTGAGAATTATCATGATCTGGTTCCATTGGAATTGATACATAAACCCGTTTCAACTGTTCTAGGCTATCAGTCTTCAACATATAAAGCTACAAATATAAAAAATGGGACAAAATATTGTTTAAGACGAATTCATGGTTTGTAAAATTTTTTAAAATTATTCAATTTTATACTCTTAAATTAGGAAAACAAAATTATTAAAACGAAACAGTTTTATATTATTTATTAGTCTTAATTAACCATTATTAGTTTTTATTTTTATATGACTACATTTTTAAATTAAGTTTTGTTCTAAGTTAAGAATCTTAAACATTTAGTTTATTAATAGAAGTTTTTTTTTCTTACCAAGTTTTTTTTTTATGTAAGAAATGTAAGATTTGTTTAGACACCTTTTTTCAAGGTAATTAGTGTATTTAACAGTTTAAATGATGAATTGTTATTTATCTGAAAATCTTTTCAATTCTAATAACCTAATAATTTTACAGAATTCAGACTGGCAAACACAAAATGTATGATACTTGTTGATATGTGGAAAAAATTAGCACACACAAATCTTGTTCAATTACGAGATGTTTTTACTACAAAAGCATTCGGTGATAATTGTTAGTATTTTATATCATTACTACTATAAAAAATATGATTAATCAATGACCAACTTAATTATATTGGTTTTTTACAGCTATAGTATTTGTTTATGATTACCACCCTGGCTCCGAAACATTGTTAAATAAACATTTTTCTGCGACTGAACTTAACGGTTATTCGGATCCATTTTCTTCCGATCCAAATGCTCCACGACCTTATAGTCATACAAAAAACACAATACTCAGACAACAGCATAATAGTATGCTACCAGAGAGCATCATCTGGAGTTATATTATACAACTCACAGCAGCTCTTCGCGTTATTCATGCAGCTGGTACATGTTTATATTTAACATTTTTTCGATACACGTGCGAAAGATGATACACTCGTGTGATTATCAAAAATCTCACACTCATGCTAGAATCAACACTTTCGCTCTTGTATCGAAATATACTATTTCACACTTGACTAAACTTAGGAAAATTCATCAGTGTTAATTATCTTTCTATTGTAAGTAATATTCTTTATTTATTCTAAATTTTTATTTAGCTATTTTTATTATAACAAAGATGTATTTAAATAAATAAAATAACTAAAAAAAGCTTATGCATAAATATAACACTTTATGCAGATTAAGCTTTGTGTAGAGTTACCACTAAAACCAACCAAAATGAAGTTATCAAGATTAGATATGCTACTTTGAATTTTAGTATTTTGATTACAGAATACTAATTAGCTCCTACGAGAATTTCCAAGTGAAGTTTATCAAGACTTACCAATCTGTTTCTAAGAAGAAAAGGATAATAATAGCTTGAATAACTTTAGGGTTTAATTGCGTATCTTTATTTATCCAATAACGTTGCACTTTTGTCAAAATAGTCGCGAATTTCGACAATAAAAATTTAATTAGCAACATAAGTCAATACAAATTAAAATTCCTTTTTTTGTTTCTCCCCGTCTTCCAGGTCTGGCATACCGATGCCTGGACCCAACCAAAGTACTGCTGACGTCGCGCACGCGGCTGCGCCTGAGCTGCGCTTCGGTGCCTGACGTCGTGACGTTCGATAGCAGTGTGGCCAATCCCCTTAGTCTGATACCACATTATCAGCAGGAGGATCTGATATCCCTCGGCAAGCTTGTACTGGCACTAGCCTGTCGTAGCCTCCTCGCCGTCCACCGTGATAACATGCAGGCGTCACTCGAGCTCGTCGCCCGTACCTACTCCACCGATCTCCGGAATCTCATAATGTTTGTATAATTTCTTCAATGTCTATCCTTTTCGGAGCACTCATGATGTGAGTGTAAAGTATTTTTTTTTTTATTTCGTTGTATTTAATATAGAGTATTATAGGATTGCCTTACTTGTTACGGTGATATAATTACTCATATGCAGTTTTCTGCGATTTTCTGAGCTTTAATTTACACTTATTAACCCTGAATAATCAATTTTTTTTTAGATGTTTTTTGGCCAAAACTTTATTTTGTCGGGTGGGAAGAAAAGGGTGCCATCTCGGCGAAGCGCGTAAAAAGGTGCGATCTCAACTGAGCGCGTAAGAAAGTGCCATCTCGTCGGAACGCGTAAAAAGATGCGATCTCGGCTCGGCGCGTAAGAAGGTGCCATCTTGCGCGATTCGATTTTTCATCCAAGTTATTACATCGATGAATAACACCTTGCAGTTTATAATCTAGATTGCTAATATATTGGTATTTATATCACAAAAAAATCATTAGGGAGATTTGTTTAAATTCTGCATCGGTTCTTAACGTAATAACGTCGATGAAAAATCAAATCGTGCGAGATGGCACCTTCATACACGCGCCGAGCCGAGACGGCACCTTCTTACGCGCCGAGCCAAGATCGTATCTTTTTACACGCTCCGACAAGATGGCACCTTCTTACGCGCTCGGTTGAGATCGTACATTTTTACGCGCTTCGCCGAGATGGCACCTTTTTGTTCCCACCCGACTCATTTCATAATTGAAGTCAATTGTTTCATCACGTTAGCTTATAACAATTCACGTACAAGGTCTATACTTTTGAATATTAATAGAAACATTTAAAATTCAAATTTTCTCATCACTGTTACATAATCGTATATACGAAGTTTCGGAAATAAAAAACCACTTTTTGTGTTGTTTGGAGCATGCTAATATGCTTTACTGTGCTATTTTTATATTAAAATGAAACTGGAGAAACGAATGTTATTTGAAATTTAATTTAAGTCATTGTTCAATTTAGAAAAAAAAATAATTTAATTAAAACAATTTTATTAGTGCAGATATTGGTACGTATTTTAGTAATTTAAAAAGCATTTTGTAAAAAAAAAAGTATTTAAATATAGTAGACATAAAAGCGAAATTCAACATAAAGTATAATTCGGATACTGAAAATTTTTAAATTCATAAAGTACTTTTTTATGGCTAAAAAGTAAATTAAACTTTTTCATTTGATATACGTGATAAATGTGAAAAGTACTTCTTGAATCATTCGTTATACGTGTTTATGGAATTAAGTTATAATAATAGCTATAATAAAATTATTATTAATAATAAAATAAATGAGTAAAATATTTTGATTATTTTAAAAATACGATCAATAAATTTGTAATTTAACTCATTTCTACATAAAGTAACATTTGAATTTCAAAATAAGTTTCCGAATCAATAACAATCACTTCTATTAAAAAATATACTCATTTTCTTCATCATCTACATTTCGTATCTACCATTCTTTTCCCAGGTATTTATTAACAAACCCAGCACGGAGAACCGTGACGGATCTCATGCCGATGATCGGCGCGCGTTTCTACACGCAGCTCGACGCTGCCCAAATATGCTCGGACATGCTCGAAAACGAGCTGACCAAGGAGTTGGAGAACGGCCGACTGTTCAGGCTAATCGTCAAATTGGCGACGATCAACGAACGCCCGGAACTGAATTTAGATCCGCAATGGTCTGAGACAGGCGATCGTTACATGCTGAAGCTGTTTAGAGATTATGTTTTCCATCAGGTGACGGCTGACGGTAGGCCGTATCTCGATGTCGCACACGTCGTGGCGTGCTTGAATAAGCTTGATGTCGGTGCACCGGATAAGGTGAGTTGTCTTTTTTTTTAAGTTGTGGAAATTTTTCAATTTTTGTTAACTTTTTAGGTTGATAACTTGATATACTTTACAAATTACTTTCATATTGATTATTTATTCCACCATTTTCAGAATCACGAAAGATTTAAAATTATAGTTTTTTACGTAGTGTTCTGAGATGAAGCCACTGCTATTTTCAAATTGTTAATTAAAAAATATTAATAATTGAATACACTTTTATGTCAAAACGAGATTTGAAGTTCATCATATCTCAATATCAATATTTAATATTAGTAGAACAGCTCAGGATTAAAAGAATTTTGAAAATTAATCTTGTTTAGCTGTATTCATCTGCACAATTTTAATTACTTTCCTTTTTTTATTTCGGACTCTTTGATTATTAATGGAAGACGCGGAAATGAAATTGGTACATATGACGCATTATTTAGTCAACCCACGTTATATATGCTCTTTTCGTTTCCAGGCTCTTAATTATTGCAATTAGTATTACACCCTAAAGTATAAATAAGACTATTGTTGATACTAATTTAATGAATTTATCTTTTACATTGCAAACAGATCTGTTTGGTATCTCGAGATGAGCAAACCGTGCTCATAGTAAGCTACGCGGAGCTGCGACAGTGTATGGAGTCTTCGTTCAACGAACTAGTACAAGCTGCGAAAGGCCCAATTACAGAGGCTGTCTAATTAACCATCGCAGGCGAAAAATTAAAAGAGAAAAATAAACAAAGCCGCTTTGGCACTTATCGCAAAATGTGATATCGACATCCAAGGTACTGTCATTTAAAAAAAAAGAAGCTCTTCGATGGACATACTAGTGGTAAGAGTATAAGTAGTGACAGAAAATATATATATATATGCAAAAAATGCAAAAGAGAAACAAAAAATCGATTTGTATTAGGGTGAGCGTACGTTGTAAAGAACTTTTTCATAAAAAGAAAGATAAATCATGTCTTGTGCAAAAGATATATAACTGGATAACAAAAAGAATGATATAAGATATGAGAGATATTATTTAGAGTATGTGTGACGAACGAATTATAATGATTATGCAGTGATTCTGGTGAATCGCCGGGTTATTCGCGTGTCTAAATGCGTTCTAGTGTTTACGAATAAAAAAAATTAATTGTAATATACGTATGTGCAAAAAAACAAAACAAATGAAATCATGTAATGATGTAAATTGAAAGACATCTTTGAATTTGCTACGTGAAAAGCAGAATCCGTTACGGTACTATTACGATGAAACTGTACACAAAACTTAATAACGCGCTGAAAAAAAAGAAATCTTAAAATGAAATACCTAAACACATCGGTGTATAGGATAGATTGTTAGGTTTTAGGTACAGCTCGTAAGCATTAATTTTGAAATAAATGTTTATTTTTGAAAGCAATCTTAAATAACTGGTATTTTTAATCTATTCTACAAATATTATCAATTTATTTATTTATTTATTAAATTCGATAGGCTGTGAGCCCTTTTACAGAATGATAAGTCGACTGAGAGAAAAAAAGAAGTTAATACTTTTATGAAAATAAACAAAATATTTGTAGGTACTTACACTAGTATTTTTATTTTAAATATTTTATACATAGTTGTGGGAATACTTATTGTGGTTAACTACTCAATTTCCACTCTGATTATTTTTACCCTTTAAGACTTTTTTTATCGTGTGGCCTTGACAATCAATCTATTTTAAAAATAACCACAACTAGTGTACCTGCTATTTTTAAATGTACTCATAATTATCTTTTATTTTACTTAGTAAAATTAACACTAAAGTATTAAGAATCCAAAATAGAACAAAAGTATTTTTTTTTTTCTAATTTTTTCTAATTTGTGTATTTACTAGATCTTATTGAATAAGTTGTTTTCAATTATATTAATTTAATATGTTATGTATGAATATTTTTTTAATTATTATTATAATTTATGTTTTGCCAAAAAAACGTACAATCGATTTGACTGCTAATTCTACGCGGTATATATATATATATATATATA
>UXGD01007008.1:0-11609 GCA_900474315.1 Torymus auratus | reverse complement strand
TCAAGACGCAAATCATTATCCTTTTATTTATATTAATAATTTTAACATGTTCCGCCGATAAAACAGGGTTAGTGGTACAGTATAGGACTATTACACCACCACGCCAAATAAGAGAATCATTTTTCAAATCGTATCTCAAAATTCAGTACAGTAGAAGCAGATGAGTATTGCGCGGCATGCAGTTCCTTTTATAATATATAAATCCTATTTTCTCGAGTATTTTTACAAAAATACAAGTTTTAAAAATGTCTTCACTTTCTTAAGGAATTTCCGAGGACGTAGGCATCCTCCTTAACATAACATTCAGTGGTTTAGAATTCAGTAGAAAAGGACAGAACAGGTAAGACATATTCGGGTGAAATACCTTACATACCTTCTTCTTCTTCGCTACGTATCTATCTTATTTTGTGTTCTTGAAATCAGTATAAAGATTAGTACAAACAACGCATCTGTTGAAGATACTGCAAACCATAACAGACTATATGCAATACTAAAAATATATCTTAGATCATTAGGTTTATTCTTTTTTTACTATATGTATATGTACGAAGTGCCGATTTCTGAGAAAAGATTATATTTACTATATAATTGGCACTCATATAACCAAGTATTATATACTTTCAAAAGAGACTAATAGTGATAAAAGACAACAAAAAAATAATGGAACTTTCTAAATCAAACCCGATGTGACTTTCATAGATGGATTATCTTACATAGGAAATTACGCCGCTGTAATCATCAGCGTAATCTTTCATCCATTTGCGTGCTAAATCGTTGAGAAAAAAAATTGTCAAAAGAATTTCACCGTCAGCGCCAGAAAATTTCATTGCGTAATTTGATATTGAAATTAACGAGGTCTTTTGTTTAGCTAAAATTTCGGCGCCTCGACGTTGATTCGTTAAATGATGCGACGAAATATGTTAGGTGGCACATTAAAATGCCTTTGCTGCTGAGAAGATAATAAATAGCGTTATAAGTACTGTTCGGCGACAGCTCTTAGAACCACAAAATATAAAAGTCATTATAGAGAAAAGAAAGCACTAACTAGCTATATGAATAAAAGTAAAATGAAACTTCAAATTCATTCGTGATGTAATGAAAATATTTATATACTCTGCTTTTGTTTCATTTGCTCCACGAGTTTCAAAGTAAAGGCTTTGATTTGTATTTTGAAGTCATTTAAGAGTATTACGAAATAGAAATAGCACTCATAGGACTTAGATAATTTAGACGACGTACGGTATTTCAGAGGTAAAAGTATTTTATGAAGGATATATAATCTCTTTAGATGTCAAAAGCAAACAGAGCCTTTGCGTTCTACTTTCCATAAATTTTCGAAAAACTATCAACACAGCAGCCATATCTTCAATGACCCGCATAAATATTTCAACCTCATCCATTACATAATTTTATCCGCAATGCCTATAATTTCAACGGCACAGCGTGCACCCTACTCACATCGCTATTCGCTGAAAAATTTTTGCACAATACCTGGCGATCGCCTGCAAAGTTTACTTTATCGCCAGCAAAACTCCAGCCAAAACGCGCTATATAGGCGAACTTTTACGGCGGAATTCCCCTTTACACACGTGTGCGTATTATACTGACACACATAATCGGACCGACCGTTATAGGATCCCGCGCACGCGATACACTTTCGCGCTGGGGCGATTGTTCTTCTCACACTTTTGCGGCTGCCATAGCGAGCGCGCGGGGCAATTATTGATGAGTTATGGTAATTCTAGCGTTGCCGAAACTCTCACGCGGCGCGAGAGCCATTCTGCGCTCGCTCGCGCGCGCCAGGTAATACACTTGTCAAGTCTAAGAAATGAGGAAAATTACGGCAGCGCTATACGCGAGTGTGTATACGTGTGTGTAGTACGCGAGTCGAAGACAGCGCAGAAAAAAGTGTGTAATACGGTTTTTCAGCGGACCGATTAGACTTAGGAAAATGGGCTTTGGACTCGGCAGTCGTATGTGTAACGATGCGATAAAATGTAGATTATGTGGTTTGGCTTGCACTCGCTGTACCCTTTCCGCGTCCTTTTTTGCCGTCGTTTCTTGCGACTTGATTATTCACTTGTTATGTTTTAAAGCAATAATCGCTTAACAAATGAAGTAATTTTTGAGGCGTTTATATGTTGCATGTACAAAAATAAATCGCGATTTGCTAATGACCCTCTTTGGCTTAGAGATGGATGAATTTGTTGCGGAAGATATAATGAGTTATCAATGAAGAAATGTTCAATTATATTTTTTGAAACGTCACCGTTGTAGTAATGATGAAAGTAGGTATTTTGAGTTTGCACAGAATAACGCGAATTCCAATTTAATTTTTTTTTTTCTGAGAATATAGGTACGATGCAGTATTACAACGTACAATTAAGTTTTCATGTTCTACATAACTGTAGTGCTGTGATAAAATCAACAAAAATTAAATCATAAAACATAAAACATACTTCATTGAAAATTAAAAAATTTATCTTGGGAAATTTTATAAGTAATGCATTGTAGAATATTGACGCGAGTAATTTCATAGTTCAAGGCTTAGTTTCAACATTATAACGGGTAGTATATAAATATAACATCGATAGTAAAAACTTACAGCTCGAAAAAAAAAGTTCAAAATAATTCCCCTCATAAAAAAATAAATTTTAAGTATGTATATCGTACCTCCTTTACTCTATTGTGTTCTGCAATTGTATTTAAAGTAAAATGAGATAAAATCTTACTTTAACAATTCGTTACTTCGTTTAATCAAATGGCAATAAAAAATCAATTATAAGTGTTAAAAACATAATTGAATATAAGGTACTTAGATCGACTATCGTTTTTACATGCGGCGATCGATAAATCTCGTTGGATTATTAACTGGAGTACACGTTCAAAAGATATTGAATTTAAAGTACGATGCCTCCGGCCAGAGATCTGACCGACCTTGAACGTGCAACCTTTGTAATTACCTTGATCGTATAATGAATCACGAATGGGACAACTAAAAGAATATTCTTCAACTTTCTCTGGAATAAAAAACAATTCCGGAAAATAGTTCCAGAATATTTAAAAAATCTTGTATATATGTCCTTCCTTAGTAGAAAAAACCAGTCAAGGTAAGGCATCAGTTACATGCTACTGGTATTTCGGTTCGTTAAAATTCTCGTTACTCAAGATCGAATTGTCTTGAAAAATCTTTTTTGCATACAATGCGCAGTTTTACTTCGGCTACACTTAAATTTTAATTTTAACCCCGAGAAGCTGTAATTTGTTAACACTTTCCGAGGTAACCCTGCATATTTTGAAATTTCTTGAAGTTGAAAGCATTGAAAATTGAAAAAAATCTTTAATATTATTATTAATACCGAAACCATAAAAATAAAATATTTAATTTGTAAAAACCAAATCCCTTTTAAATATACTAATTAATGATATATTTGTAGATTATAGTTTGTTTTCATTTTAGAGATACTATAATAAATGTCTTAAATTTCATTAGAGATTTACAATAAAAAGATCATTTTTATTTGTCAAAGAAATGTATGCCTTGGGTCATGTGTAATTTAATGCGTAATCTACAAGTTCTTAGGTAATAACGTGTCAAAGATTAAAGTATTCTGCAGCTTATTAATGCACTTCATGACTTATGTTACAATGATACAGAAAGTCATTGTTGGTGTGGCGAAAAAGTTGTAGAGCGACGCATTATGACAATTATTATGTCATTATAATGATAGTACCAAAGAAACCGACCAGACATTAACGCTGTTTTATATACAAAGGGTTACATGGCGAGTTGGAATGAAAGTAGCTATTTTCAAACTGCATATTAAATATTTAAAAATCTAGTTAAAAAAATATAAATATTAGTAAAAGATTAGCATACTACCATCAACAACTTTAAACTTGGTAACTCCTCCCTATATACATCGCGAGGCGAAAAAAATGCGAAAAAGTTATAAAAATGCCGAACGACGAAAAAATCTTACACATTTTCTTCCCAACATAAACAGAGCTGATAAACACACAAGCGGTAATAAAAATTTCCCAACGTCCTCGTTTGACCCTTTTTCCAAGTAATAAATTAATGCAATATCCTACTAGGGGGGAAATTATGTGTGCATATACACCCATGCGATCTCGGCGCGAGAACAACGAGCCCGTAAAAACAGACCTTTATCCTCCTCTCCCGCGATCCTCTGATTATTCTCCCGAAATAAATTCGCGCGCTCTTTGCAACACAGCAGCTGCGAAACGGCGCGTACACAGCCGCGGCGATAAAATCGGGTCGTTAACAGCTGCCGAACATTCGCGATCGATGCCAATCTATATCAAACCGCAATCGCTGCCGTCCCTTACAGCTTGCCCGCGCGCGCGGGAAAAGGTAGCTCGAGGACGTGACAGTGCAAATCCGGGAAAAGCGCTAATGCCGAGCATCGCTGCTCTCCGCGCAACTCGAGGGTGTGTTCGCTAAAAAGAGGCGAAGGACGCGAGAGAAAAAGTGTAGTATAATAGAGCAGTACGAGCGAACCAGTCAGCTGTGAGCGTGTGCGTGTATTAATATCCATACCAAGAGCGACGTGTTTATTCGATTCGCCGAGGTTGCTGCAACTCCTCCGCATTTCTAATTGAATACACAGACTCGGCTGGCCCGCCGATGACCGTGAGGACCGAGCGGCTATCTCTGGGATCGATCGAGAAATCCGACTGGGCGTTTCCGCGTCGCAGGCTCTAATCGACGCCGTGCGGTCAGTATAATAATATACGTGTATATTACGTTGCTCTGGTCCGAATAATGATAGGCGTCATTAATCACGCTCGAATGGTGCCACCGCGCGAAGGAATTTCGACTCTGTGCGCTTTGATTTGACGCAACCGCATTATTCTCTTTCGTAAACAGATGATATAAGGTTGTGGATTGAGTGGAATATGCAACCTTTGCATTGTGCCGATAATTCGGCTTGGCTCGCCGACTGATTTCGTGATAGAAAAATGAATCTTAATGTAGGGCGTCGGAGTTGATATAGGCGTTAAAACTACATAGCTCGAGGAAAAACTCGCATATTCTTTTTTTTTTAATGAAATTGTATGGCGTAACATTGCTGTAATGTAATTCAATATGTTTTCAACAATACTTCTAATCACATCAAGAATGTTTTCTGAACTTTGGGAGGCGGAAATAAATGCAGATTTTAATGCGTGTTATACGTTGGATGTCAAAACGTAGATTGATTCTAAAATTAGGCTCTAAATTTATGAATAGAATTATGTTGACCAATGTCACATTTTTTGTAAGATGTCGTGAATATTTATTTTTATCCCCGAATTTGATCTGATTTATATCGATTTTTTCAACGTTAGCAACACCTAAAATGCGATAGTCAAAATTTCAAACTTCTAAATCATAATTATTCTATCAAATGAAATGATAAACGAGTGTATTTTATTATTTAAAAAGGTCACAGCATGGAAACTTTCAGAATCAAAAATTTATAGTGTAAATTCTTTGTACGCATCTAAACAATTTGCACCGTATTTTGCACTAAGCACGAAAAAAAAAGTAAGAACTCATCAAACCCCATAAGCCGAATCGTAAATCTTCCGTTACAAAATGCGCAAATTATAATATGTAAACGAAGCCAACGAAACGTCGGCAATTACCCCGTCGTAATAAACGAAGCCCGCGAGCTTAATAACCATGATTATCTCGAATGCGGTAAACAAAAGACAATATTTACGAAAGCTAAAGAAGGTGGCAAGCGTAAAAAAGCAGCAGCAGCAGCATGTATGCAAAGCTCGCGGCTACCGCTGGATTGACATTTATCGCCGGCAAGGCAAAACGATGTTAATTGCCTGCTGGCGGCTGCCTTGCCGCTCTGACCTTGCGTAGAGTTGCTTTGTGAGCAAGAAGGGTTGTTCCCCGACCAAGAGAGATAAAGTCAAGTCTATCAGGACGGCAATACGTGCGCGCACGAGAACGGGCAGACGTCTCTCGGCTATACCGCTTTGTTTTTGCCGTCGCGGCTAATGCGCGCGCAAGCTAAATGACTCCGCTACTATATATGCATACATGCTTGCTGCTAGTTCGCGAACGTCATTTTCTCGTACCCTTGAGTGTGTTTTGAATGAAAGGGTGCCGAAGGTAATAGAACAATTTTATTGCTGGAAGAATCGTCAAATACAAAGCGATTAGATAATAAGTTATTCTATAATTTTGAATCAATGACTCAAGAAATATTTAAATTGCGTTAACAAATAACAGTAAATTCATTTTAATATACTATACATTAAATATTCAATGAAAAACCTGTAATAAATGTATCCTTTGTTATAGTTTTTACGATTATTTTTATGTATTTATATATTTTTAAAAATTAAGAAAATACATCCTTTTCCACGATAAAATTACGACAAATAGAATGAATAAATCCCTGAAGCATCAACGAAGTGGTCACTGATTAAGACATCGAATAACGTCTAATTTCGTATCGTCCGAATATCCGCCTTTGTTACGCGCGCACGCGGAATTGAACCACTCTACACTCTGCAACGCCACCGGTATAATTTCTATCCGCTGCGAAATACAATTTTAGCCTATAGGTAGCGACCGCAATTCTCGTATACCTTCGTAACGGCAAAACTAAAGCGCGCGCGCACGCGTATATGCGCATTTCGCTATAGGGATATATTATTAGAGTAAGAATTGAAAAGGCCTAAACTGAAATTATATTTGTAACCATAGGGATATTATTTACGCAGCGCAGTAGCCCGAGTAACTAAGTTTTTTGTGAATACTTTTATATTGTAGTTGTTACCACCGTTATTACTATTGCGTAACAACACTGTGATAGTTTTGATCAAAAATATTGAATTCTTTATTTATTTCTCGAGAAATCCGAACACTACTTAACCAACCGCAAACGAATACCATCAATACTAACGCAGAATATTAGAAAAAGTTTTATCTTTAATTTGTAATAATAAGACTCATTTATCTTGAATATCATAATCAATCGCTTTGAAAATCTAATAGCAGGATATAAATTTGGTAATCACAAAAAAATTAACTAACGTCACAGTGTTATTTTACAAAAAGACATGTCACTTATCTAGATCAACGAATTTCCGCATTCTTATATTCTTGCATATTGATTTCTTTTTGATCAATGTCACATTAGTCATTTCGAAATATACACACATGCGGACACACAATTAAAGCATAATAAATAAGGAAAAGGAATTTTTATTTCAAATACATGTTTATTTTTTGCATATTTAGTGTAAAAATGTTTTATGGCACTATTGTTTAATTCTTCTACATAGTATATTATGAATTTACGTCATAAAATATACAAAGGCCTCGAAAAATATGATACAATTGCTTAAAACTCCAATTTTGTGAGAAATAACGTATAATAGAATTATTTTATATACCAGTGTGAATAATATAATAAATAAAGCACGTTACTGGAATGAAGAAGAAACAAATATTTTGAAGTTTCATATGAAATTATATCTCTACATCACTTGGAGGTAATGAAATAAAAATATAAAATCCTTTCTTTATCAAAGCCCGTCGACATTATTAATTAGTTCCTCTTGTGAAATTCTTTAAATTACAAATTTGTTACCTTTAATTCCATCAGATAATATGATAATAAGTAGCTATAATTTTATTGTACAAAGACTATTATACCTTCGAGCTAATCACACGAACTAATTGCGTCATACCTTAAAGTATTTCAATACACCTTTGAATATACTGTCGCAGACTCCTGCTCTCACAAAACCATCATCAAGCTCTCACAGTGACCCCAAAAGAAATCCATCGAATTAATAAAATCGATACATTAATATCCCGAGTGCGCCAAATTCGATGCAAATGTAATCCGCACTGCATATACGTATATCTTTCTACACAATAGCCACACGGCGCTGTAGTTATACACGCCCTACATATGTAAATCGCCTCGCCGCGCACTAAGCCTATCTCGCAAAAACAATATCCACGCGCGGCGGCCGTAATCATCAATCTCCCGGCAAAATCAATATAAAGTTTCGACACCTGGAAAAATCTCTCACGAGAGGTAGCGCCCGTAATAATCGCTTCTAATAATATCGGAGCTGAAATAAGGCCTAATTAAAAGCGTGTGACGTGTATATGCGCGCGGTCCCGACCCTGAAAAACGCTCTCACAATCTCTGCAGAGGATCTGATATATGGGGCGTTTTACGTCAGGCGCGCGCGTGCTACTGCTTTGAAGGAAATTTATTTTTCCTATACATTACAATATTATATGGTGGCGGATGCAAAAACGCTATTATATATGCGTATTAATTAGGCTGATTACTTTTCGGAGGAGAGAATGGCTCGAATAAAAAATTCTAATTATAGGGGATTTCTGTGTCACTATTATAAATCAAACAATTATAAATTAAATAATATTACATGCGAGTCTGCAAAGGAGCATTTTAGTTGATGTATAATTAAGCTCATTAAAGTGCAACCTTGTATACTTTTCGAAGCGTAGTTTTCTAAGCGCTGATACAATAAATTGGTCATTTAATCAGGTATATACTTTAACAAAATGACACGTATCTATAATTATCAGTGACATTACTGATGCGAGTAAACGAAATATACATTAAAAAAATTTTTATATGAACGCAGTATATGAATTGAGGCTCAAAAATTTATAATGGATAGCCTGGAGGGGTCATACTTATAGTAATTTTTACGGTAAGATTTGACCTTCGAAATACTTTATTTTTATTATACCTGAAGCTATATTTGATTACGTGTGTTCATCTTATTTATATACATACAATGAAAGCGTAAACAGGTAAATGAATATACTCGTATTATTCACTTTCGACTAAGAATTTAAAAAGTGGATTCCCTTCTGTTGTTGTAAAATTTATAAAACAGTATTTTCCATTCTCAGTCATTTTCAAAGCTTAGACATTGACTGTGCCTGATACTTAAATCTTTGTGCTTTAAAAATTTGTTATTTACGACTTGCTGGGTCAATGTTCAGTGGCGTTCTTACAATCACTCGACCTTCGGAAGCCATCGTTTCCAACCTCTGAAACCATATTTAAAAGAGCGAACAGGTGTGTTTCACGCGCGATCAATTTAACCACGTATGGTCTAAATATAGGCGTAACAGAGAATTTCCGAGCATTTTTTGAGGCGAATCTTTAGAGCGCACTTCTCAACGCCATTTCGAGACGCAAATGCATATGTTCGCACTATACTAATCGTACCCGGATCACTCGCTCGCCTTGAATAATCTTACATCAGGACGAAAAGGATAGCTTTTGAAGGTCAAGAGACAATGAAAAAAACAATGGGGGAATTTCTCGCTCGGGCGGTTCTGCAATAATACTATTCTCGAGATAGAAGTATGTGAAAAAATACTCTGAAGTTCATAAATAATACACAAACTTTTTCTGGCTTACTAAAACTTAATAACATCCTGTTACGCACGTCTCTGTATCATGGAAATCGTATCCTTCATATAATATATCTGCTCTTTAAGGATTAATTTCTTCATTCTTCTATACACATGAAAATTAAAAAAAGAAAAGAAATTATAATTGATAAAGAAAATTTAAGATAATTATGTTGTACTTTTAAATATTATCTGTAATGTTCGAAAATATACTTTTAACCACACCCTGGCCGAAAGTACTACATTACGTTCCTCTTCCGAAACGGAAATGTGGTATTTTCGGCCTGGGTGTGGTGGAAAATAGTATACGCACCTCGGGAGGAAATAAAAAATGCCTCAGATCGCATATTTATCACCCTCGCCTTCGGCTCGAATGACAATTTACATGCGATTTGGGACATTCTTTACTTTTCCTCCCATGGTACGTAATGTACTATGATTCCATAAAGGTTAAAATTTCAAATTGAAGCTTGATTTGGAGTGTACCATATAATCTTAAACTTGAACCCCCATACGCGAAGCTCATCGAGAAAATGTATGCACCCAAGGTTTAAAAAACATTGGAACAGTCCTTGCGTGCTAGCGCGGCACCGGCGCAGGACGAAAGGACCGCGCGCGAGAAAGATAGTGCGCACACGCGCGAACTTTTTGCTCCTGCACGCGCGCGGAGAGAAGGAGAGAAAGAGACTGCGCGCGAGCGAGCTTTCGCAAGAATTCCGCCACCGCCGCGCGCGCGTGTCTCGTGTCCATACAGCAGCAGCACAGCATATAGTAGCGTGGGACGAGGCAGACCTATGAGAAAACCGTTCACCCGGGCGTTGTTGCGCGCGTTGTTACGCGACTTTAATGCCCTTTTTTCTCGCTCTATTATATATACGTCGCTCGCTCTGCGTCTTTGTTCAGTGGCGCGAGATGTCTGCGCTCGTGTATATATACATATGCGTGTATATAGCTAGCAAAAAGTATGGCACGCGTGTGCGCGCGCTGGATTGCCATTATATTGTGTTCACGGGCGGCGCTTTCGGGCTTCCGGAATTCCATTCTAGCGAGCGTTTCGGCCGTGCGTGTATGTAGTAACGACGTGTGGTCCCGAGTACGGTGTCGAGGAGGGGTTTTCGGAAAGTTTCGGAGAAATTTCTTTAATGTTTTACGACGTTGAATAATGGCGTAACTAGTTCTGAACAGCTTAATAAGTATTATCATTATAATAATAGGCATGAGAATTTTGAATGTATATATACGCGGAGTGTGGAAATCCGCGAAAATAAAAAATAACTAATTCGGTATATGAAAAAAGCCTTTACTTTCTTTCTCATTTTATTATACATGGACTTGGTTATTACCACCGGATTTTTAAAAATCAATCTAATTTCTTTCTGCGGGAATATAAGGGCGGTAGAAAATTACAATAATTGAATAATTTTTATAATTTACTATGTTAGGGCTGCACGAGAGCGAGACAATATACAATATTTCTGTAATTATTGTTTCGCTCTTGGAAATTCTTGAAAATTTCTCTCTTGTATTGGTCTTTTCAGTCAATATGAAAAGTATTATTGTTTTGCCTTGAAATTCTTGATCATATTGGAGTTACGCAGACGTGCGACAAAAAGCGAGTCGATTGTTTAAAAAGTTAGAGGTCCACGTAGAAGAGGAAAGTAAGCAAACGTAAAATAGTAAGTTTTTGAAATAATTGTCTTGTTTACTGTCATACATCTCCTTAGCTTTATTTTTTTGCGAGGATCTCGCACCCCCGGATATTTTAGTTTCAGACCTTTTTAAATGCCTTTAAATTTAAGAAACTTTTAAGTTACAAGTGTTATTGAATTTTAAGAATAATGTAACGGAATGTTATTTAATATACAAATACATTAAGTATAATACCAAAATATTGAAATTTCAAATGTAATAGAAGTTTAAGGGTTTGGAATTGAAATCGAATACGGATAACAGAAAACGAATTAATATACGTATATGACAGTTTTTAGTAAAATTATAATAAACATTTAAAGTACGTATGCAAATGATATTTAAAAATAATCGAAATGAAGATTAAGAATATAAGTGAAATTTAATAACAATGAAACTAAAAATAATTTCATACAGAAATATATTAAGTTTAATATAATATGCAATTGAAATTGACATATAATCGAAATGA
>UXGD01007007.1:0-11609 GCA_900474315.1 Torymus auratus | reverse complement strand
GTTGTGCTACTTTTCGTCGCAAACTCGTGAATTGTGTTAGTTTTCGTAGCAAAATGAAATGTGCTAGTTTTCGTTGGAGGCGTCGATATGTGATACATATAGTGTTTCGTAGCAAGTAATTTATGACACGCATGGTAGAGCAGCCACTGGCATCAAGATGCAAAACTAAATAATATAGGAAACTGCAGTTTGGAGTAAATTAGGTTCATGCAGAATTGACAAACAAGAAGAAAATTCTATATTATAAATATATAAATGATAGCATTGAAGAATTTTTTTGAAATATTTGTTTTCCATCTCCAATCTTAATTTACGAAGAAGTAATAGAATTCGCGTCTATTTGTTTATTTTGCATCAAAAAGTCTAGGCTGAAAGTCTGATGTCTTGATTTTACTGCGCACTTAAAAAAGTACGGGATTAAGTCCGATGTTTACTATACAGTAGCCTTATAAGTTCAGCCTTTTCTTCACACACAATTCTCTAAATAATATACAAAGTATCTAAAGTATCATATTATTTTTAATAGTATCACTTAATTCATTCTGTGCGTATACGTTCATGCACGATTAATAAGCGAACGATTATACCGTCTTGCGAGTAGATATATAACTCAATAAAACTTTTTTCAAAGTCCGAACTTTTGCAAAAAACGGTCATCTTTCCCCATTCCGTGCACTTTTCCTACAAAAACATTCATAACTACATGACGCAAAGAAACCGTACCAACAGCTAGAAAAAGATCCAACCCGTCGGGGCATAATCGACCACAAAATCGAGCCGAAAGGCGGTGGCAAGTCGAACTGGCTCACGGCCGACGAGGGTATCCGCGAGGTTCGCCAGGGCTTCTTCGCCTTCTTCATGGAGACCGGACCCGGCTACAAGATCATCCAAGAAACCTTCGAGGAGGACGAGAAGTGCGGCTTCCGCGAAATGTACTTCATCGAGCACTTCGATCCCATGTTCACGATCGTCAGAAGGTCGCCGTACGTCGAGATCATACGCGTCACGTAAGAATAATTTTCGCATGTTTTTCGTGAGATGTGGTTTGCTATTATTAGTATTTTTTGTTATGGTTACAAGGATTTGCTTTGTATTACGAGTGTGCTAAATCTGCATTAGAAGATTTACAATTATTTACAGATTGGTTTTGATAATAGTTTTTGTATATGAAGCTCGTTGAAGATTGAAGAATCAGGATTAAAGTCAAGGGAGATGTCTAGATTGTACACTAAACGACCACCTTGCAATGGACTCAGCAAATTCATCAGTGTTGGTTTGAACGAATGCTACTTCGCCTTTTATACTATGGGCTGGGGCGTTGGATTGGCCATTTTGGTACTCATTGTTGAACTAATATGGAAAAGGAGGTATAACGGGTTGACCCACAGATACGATAATATAAGAATGAAGTTAATACTATTCTGTTTATTTCAGCGTCACAAAAAGAATCGAGGATAATAACAGTGTGGAAAAAATCAATTACAATGACAGTTTGGGATGACAAATCAACTAGATGGTAAGATGCGAAGATACCTATTAAGTTTATTTTTCAACAGGCTGCAGCTGATTGATACGTAAAGTATAATATATCATTTGTTAATAATGTACTCATATAAAAAGATAATATATTCTTGATATACCAGAAGGCAAATATGGTATACTTTTATATATAAATTAATATCCTCGAGAGATGATTTATTGCATTTTTCGAAGTGAGCAAGCGGTATCTAATTGCCGCCGTAGTACCACGATTTACGACAATATCAATTATATAGCTAGTTTATAATATCAACTTCACTTTATTAGATGTAAACAAACCGCTGAAACTAGTTTTACCGATTGAACTTGACACACCTTAAAACTAAGAGAATTTTAATGCTTTTAAAACGACAAAAAAAAAACCAACACGCAGCATTTTTCGCAATTTACAACTTCATCCTTTATACAATTTACGTTGCACATCAAGGCTGTTTAGTGCGCGGCGCCCCGCGCTTCATCTTCGCATTTCACTTTAACTGACTTCACTTGCACGCTCAATGACTACATTAATAAACCTGCGGTAACTGCACGTACGCATCAGGAGTGTATATACACAGTCGTAATGCTCGGAAACAAGATGAAGACGACTTCGCGCACGCCGCGCCGCGCGGACTTGAAGTAATTTTCACGCCGCGCAATCGTATACCTATGCGCGCAAGCGATATTTCTTGCATTTTATTGGCCTGCCGAGCAGTTATATTTATGTTTTCATTAATCCTATCCGCGAGCGAATCTTAATGACTTTCTCGGGGAAAGTATTTGGTGGTAGCAGCGATATAATTATTAAATTATTGCAATCGAAGAGCGTATGTATTCTCTTTTTTACTACAAATTGATAAACTCTGCGAAAAGTATGTGTACATGCGTCTTTAACGGGGATAGTCGGACGAAAATTGATTCTTTTTTTAGTTTCAAATCACTTGAAGCTCAACGCAACTTTTTGAAAATCTAATCCCAACTTTTTTCACCGTCCTCATAACGATCGCTAAACCTCTCCTCTCTCTCTCCTCAACCTCGTAAAATTACCATACGCGTAAACCATATAATAAACTCCTCGGGTCTAAAAAAGCCGCGGCATCCTTTATACAACATGGCCAGTCCATCCAGCGAGCGCGCGGCAAAATAGAAAAGCGGAGGAGTCGGAAGAGGAGACGACGAGGAAAGTATGTCGCGCGCGCACGCTTAATCCGCCGCGGGGCGCGCGAGTGGCAGTTACACAGCAGGTGGTTGTGACCGCGCATTTGTTTTATATTACGCGAGGAGAGAGCAAAAGACAGAGAGAGAGAGGGAAAAGTCGGTTGGGGTTATATAGTCACTGTGCGTTGAGGTATGCGAGGGAGACGATACAGTATAGGGAAGGTGAGGTAGATTGTCGGAGCTGTGTGTGGGAATGTAAAAAAAAAATTTTTATATTAGAAGGATAAACTTAAACATTAAAATTAAAATCTAATGCTTGAGAGAGTTTATGGTAAATTTAAGGAAAGAGTTATGTTTATTTTGAATCAAAAATTAAATCGCTCAATTATCCTCATAGTTTAAATTAAAAATTACTAAAATCTAAAGGGAGATATAGGTTTGAGCGAGAGCGCAAAAACTAATTCGATATGATACAGTAGTGCAATTATTCGCGATTATATAAAAAGCCATCGTATAAGCGAATGATTCATTCGCGTGTCTGAAGCACTTAATCAATGTTCTAAGAATAACAAATATTAAACGGCTTATTAATTTTTTACCCGCGGTTTACATTACATAGGCAATAATGCATGTTAACTTTATAACGCGAAGTTTAAAAATAAACAACAAATTAAATCATATATGACTTCAAACGTTTCATCTCAATCGCGAAATGTCAAACAGTTACGTGAAATTTATTATACAAGAAAACTCGCGCATGTACACTTCGCAAACGAAGTAATACAATCCTTATCGACACATGTAATAAATACACAGGCAAAACGATCATCGCCACCCTTTTAAAAAAAAGATTTCCTCTCTCTCTCTCATTCTATCTTTATCACCCGCGAACGCAAGGCGTATACACGCACCGTTACAAAACATTTAACTTTACTCCGCCGCTATAACATATTGTACATATACTTATACATTGCACATATAATATACACAGCCAAGCAGATTACCTAACGAGAGAGCGCGCGCGCGCGGGGAAAGTTAACGAAGTATCGCCGACAAGATAGTTTCGGTACAGACTCAACTTCGCGCTATGTAATATACGTATATATATGAAACTCGTGCTTGCAGCTGCGGCAATTGCGAATAAATGTTGCATTATCGTATCGTAAAGATTTCGCCCGATGACTTTGCGCTAAATAGGCCGTACGCACAGATGTCATGAGTGCGCGCGTGTTTATGTAACATCCGGAATGCGAGAGAGATAGAGAGAGAAAGAGACATACCAGAGAGATGACGGATTGCGAGTAATGGATGTATTTTGAGAAAAGAATTAGGGGTAAGGGGACATAGCTTAGTTGACCCTTCGATGGACCCTGAAAGTGCGAAGGATCTTGGTAGGAAAAGAACTGCACAATACTTTCGTGTATCTTGCTCTTCTATTTTTTATAATTTTGTTTATTTGTTTTGATCGTAGAAGTACTTAACTTTGTGTCATTATTTTATGAATTATGCAGTTTATTTCTTCAGCGCAAATATACAAATTTGTAGATTAAGATTTCGCTAACCTCAGTTAGCACCCCTCAGCATTGGTATACATTATAATTTATGATCTTTAGGATTTTTTGCTTTAAGGAAACAATATTCAACTTGAATGCCATCCCTCGATATGTTGTACTGCAACTTCAACTTTAGTGTACCTCCCAATTGTCTCAATTACAGATACCCAACGTTGTTGTGCTTTTTACACATTATACTTACAAATAATAATATCTTCCCAAATACCTGTTATCTGAAAAAATTTAGACACAATTTAGTAGCGATAACTAAAACTGAAATTTTAAAAAGTGACATCTTTACGAGTCAATCTATTCGTGAAAAAGTACATCAAAAGGGCCAACAATCTTCAATTGTAGGTCTACGTAAAACAAATGAATCTTCTGAAATTTCTTATATACTCACATCCCACAGATATATGTACTACCTTGAAAAAGAGTCATCCTCAAATTATTTACAACCTTTGTACCCATCATAACCCGGCGTCTCGTTATACCCCAGCCTGCGCACGCACCTTAATCACTCATTAAGCGACCTCCAAATCAAATTTTTTGCGCGCACCCGAGACCCGTTAAAAACACCGCCCTCGGACCCCCCAAACGCTCCTCTTCGCGGGGGCATATAGATATATTACCATCTAACCATCACCGCCCGCGGCATCATCATCCTCCTCCTCTCACAAAAAATAGACTCCATCTTCTTCTTCTTCTCCTCTACCTACCTACACACTCGCCTATTGTTTTGAGCGCTGGGCTCCCATGGCAACCGGTCTCTCGCGCGCTCAGGGTGGTCTCTCTCTCTCTTTCTGCTCTGTATATACTTACTTATAACCTTCCCGATGCCTGGACGAATAAAGTAGGAGCAGCAGGAGCAGTAAAAAGGGACATGTCGCTGTTCCGGACGAAGGAGTGGTGGCGCACCGAGTGCGGGGACTCGAGGGAGAGCTTCGACGGGCAGAGCCTGCTGATAGCTGAGCAGCTGTTCGGCGAGGATGGCCCGAAGGAGGTGATCGTCGTGGCGAGTCACTCGGGATATCTCAGGGTGTACTCGCCGACGAATCAATGGGACGAGGAGGCCAGCGCGCCGGGGCAGTACAAGTCGACGGATCTCGTGGTCGAGGTTAAGCTCGCCGATTGCATACTGGACGTGAAGGCTGGAAAGTTCGTCTCGTAAGTGCAGGGAAAGGGACATATGTGGTGCGAGGTTATGTGACGTTGTGGGTTGTTTTGTTTGGGGTTGCGATTGTTGGTATTATGATTTTGTACGCGTGGCATGATTGTGAGTTTTGAGTTTGTGTTTATATATAGCGAGATTGCAAGAAAGATTACATGTAAATTTGTTTTATATTTAATTTTAAGATTATATGTTATTTGATATGAAGAATTTGACTTTGTAGGGCAAGATAGCCGTCAAAGCAATGTTATTAAATCTATATAAAGATTGACAAATTAAATTAACTTCAGTATAGTAAAGCTTCGAACTTTTTACTTACTCGTAATATTTTTTTTATGCAAGCATCGCCGAGTACGAATCCAAGTTAATTAATTTTTCAAAATTCAGAATTTCCACGTGCTTATCTCACTATAGAAACTGTGTAGGTCTCCATCGCGAATCCATCAAAGTACTCACTAACCTATAGTAATGTATGCAAGACTCGCAATGAAGAGGTCTCCAAATGAGCTGTTCATCATATAGAAAAAAATGCATAGTTGTAGTTACTAACGAGTGGTTTAAAAAGTCTCATGCACTATTTACCGTAGCGATACTAACTAATAAATAAGGTATTAATTGAGTGATGAATTATTGTTATGCTAATTAAAAAAAAGTAATCGTAACGATTACATTAGTTTATTTCGCTCTATAATGTGGGCATTGTGGACGTCTTTTAACCAATTAATCTGCAACTGTAATAAATCAAGTTGTTAATTGCAAATATAATCATTTTTCTTATTGATACGACTTCATTACTTTAAATATACATATTAGAAGGACTAGATGGTTCTCCATAAGTAAAAAGTCGATGTAAGTAGGGAAAACACCAATGTTTCCAGCCCATTTGTTGGTGCTGCTTATCAAGGTTAAAAATTTTACAAAAATTTTTTTTACATAAGTGTCAGATTAATAAAACATTAAAAAAAACGACAAAATATAACATAAAGCTAATGATGAAAAGCTACATTGAAAAATACGGTTAACGTAAAGCATTACCTTACGATTAGAGTGTAAAATGAGGAAGTCGATGTTAGCCGTTACAAATTTACGTGAGAGAAAAGCATAGTAATTAAATTATTAAACAAGATATTAGAATTTATAACTTAAGGAATAACGAAAGGCCACGGTTAAGTTGTCGTCGGTCGTATCTTGCTCTCGTATAAACCAAAAGGCAACTTTTCTTACATCATTTTTCTTATTGATATCTATACCATACTTAAAATATAATAATAATAATAATCGTGAAAAAATTAGGACGGGAAGTCGATAAAGCGGAGAAATAGAGAAATAAACTGTTGTATTATATATTTTGTGTTATAGTTTATTTGTTGGATTTTTTTCCGGGTTTTTTAAATAGATGTAAAACCCGTTCATAAACATTTAGTAATTTATTTGTGTCCTCGATATTGCTTATTGTATTATAATGGTTATAAATATTGACCGCACAAGCCTATGGTTTGCCGATGTGATGTTATAGAAATGCTGGAACATTGCCATAAAATTATCAAACATAATATCATGTTGTATACTTAAGATATGTTGACAATTGCTTTGTTATATAGCTAAAGTAAAGGCTAAAATAAATAAAATTAGTTTTCATCTATCAACATAACAACAGTAGACAAGAATAAAAACATTAGCTTTTTAGGCATCGAATTTAGTAGCTTACTAGTGGTACAGGAAAAAGACAGGATCGGGCCGTTACATTATACACTTCCTATCACACCATCGGACATCCAAAAAGAGCAATAATTTATAATTTAGTTGCCAAAGGCATTCTTTTACCACGGCTACGCTTTCACAACCAAACCATACATTTAAAATTTTTATACAAGCTAACGGACATTCAATAAATTTATTAACAAATATATCGATGAAATACTTAGACACACTATATAAGAACAATTTCTTTCGCATGAACAATAAGAGCAACAATAATAACCTAACAAATAGAACATCATACATTCTTTGCAAATATATCACTGAACTTACCCCTAAACTTGCCGCAATTGGCCTGCTTCTACACAGGCCTTACCATTCGGAAATGTAAGTTCCGTTGCATTGAACCCCACAGTATACGGTCACTAATTATACGATTGATTCCTCCACCTTTGCTGACCATGCCAACAGTTTTTTTTAACCACAACACTAACTTTGATACTTTCTAAATAATAGATAAAGAAAAAAACTAGTACGACGATTTGAGAATTTTTTGAAATTCTCAATATTTATCACCATGACACTACAATAAACAATACCGAAGAAATAAATAAATTATTAAACATGTATAAAGATATAAATTATACCATAAAACGACTCCAACTTACTGAATTTAATTTTCATATAATTTTCACATTCCTTTACGAACATTCTCATTTTTCACATGTATGAACGCTCTATTGCCTCCTTCCACAGTAGCTTCTTCCTCTATTCATCCTCTCTATCTTTTTCCTATCCTAATTAAGTACCTCACCATGTAGCCGATCTGATCTGTCGTTCAGTTAACTTTTGGTTTACACGAAGTCAAGACACTGACCTTAACAACTCGCTTAATTAATCATTGTAAGTCGTAAATTCTATATCTCTTTTAGAATTTAATCATCTATGTCTTTCCCTTACAGAAATTATTTTGTACTGTTTTTTTTTTTTAAATTGTCAGTATAGTTATAACATCGACTTCATCATACTACACTCTAACAATGCTTTAACAGTATACAATTTTCAAGATACAACTTCGTTAACTTTATGTCATTTATAGTTTTTATGTTATATTCATTTTACTCTTTTGTAAATAGTTTTAGCATTGATAAGCATGGTACCAATGAATATACTCGAAACTTAAATTGCCTTTTTACAACACATAAAGAACCATTTAGTCCCTCCTTCCAATAATCATTTTTTGTGTAAAAATATATAGAAAAAAAAATTCAATTTTTTAATTGTTTTCTTTACTACTATCGTTAGCATTACAGACGGACAAGTGATATTATAAAAAGTCAACTTTCAGATAATTAAGTGTCAACAATCACTAATCACAATTTAAATATAGAAAAAACACAAAGATAAATTACGAAAGACCCATTGATAATATTACGTTTATACAAAACATCAGCTGTATAGGTAAGTAACACTTATCGGAATACCATAACTCAGATAAAAAAAAAGCCGTACACACAAACATTTCCTTAACTAAACGGAAAAATTTCCCATCCCCGCTCAATATTGCCATCAACAACAAAGTGTCTCGCGGCGACGAGCCTTCTCATCTTATTTGCTCGGCGGCGGCGGCGGCGCGCGCGTCCCGTATTAGTCATTATCGTTTGTCACGAAGACGATGAAGAAGAAGAAGAAGCAGCAGCGACGGCCGCTATCGCCGGGATATACGCGCGCACGCGAGATACATTTATTCATGTAGACACTTATGGCCGTTGTTAGTAGCCGGCGTCGCTTGATTTACCGGTTGCTAGGATGCCTATCGTCGTGTACAATGGGGCTATATATCGGCAATGCGAAAATAACGTCAACTTGTTGCCGCGGCGATTGATTGTATATTATACGTGTGGGTATATGTGTGTGGCATGAATCGTGCGGGTAATTAAGAAGAATGCGCGCGCGCTTTTGTTGTCAATGGAAATGACTTGATACGCGATGGATAATGATGATTTAGGAATTGATTATTATGCGGAGAGAGAGAGAGAGAGAGAATTAATGGTACTTTGTTATTGTAATGGGCCGTTTAGCCGGTGTTTAGTCGAAAGAAAAAGAAGAGAATTTCCTTTCTATTGCTGGATATTGATGTTATTTGATCTCGTCAAAGTTTGCTCATACTTATATTTTAGACCGGTCGAGTTGGCTACGATCTTACATTGTCTATTGAGGACAGTTACGTTTAAATAGACTGGATATTTAATATCGCTATTAATTAACTGAATTGTTATGACTGAAGGCATTAAAGACCGTATTCTTTGTACAATGAAAAAACAAAAAGATTCTCAGAGCTACGCGTGGCTCGACGGCTGAATCTTATATCTTTTGAGGAAGTCGAAGTCCGGTCTATTTTTAGTCCGAGAAAACAATACTTTTTTTTCTGCTAATATGTTACTATCTGCAGCTGACGATGTGAACGCTTTGCGAGTGTAGTGTGATAATTAAATTTTTCCTAGAAACTAAGTCGATTAATAACAACGGCGAGTCGCAATTTAGTTTTAATTAAGTTTTAATTCTTTGTTGACTGAATGAGAGTGACAGTAACTAATAGCCGCTGATTGTAATGGAACGATAACTTATAGAAGTGACTCGAAATGTTTTTCTCCTTGCAGCGGGTCTCAAGATACACGGCTGGCGATTTTGACACCGACGAAATTGGTGGTCTACACTAGTACATTGATCAGAGGGTCCACTGAACATGGTATGTGATGCTATATAATTTTTATAATTTTTTATAACAGAAGAATGTATGATGAAAAAAAATGTTATTTTCTTCTTATAAATTTTTCTTCTCTTTATCATAAAAATTATATCTTGTTGTGAAATGGTTTTAAAAAATACTGAAAAATAGACAAAGAATAGACACCGATGATTAACCAATATAGGTAGTAAGCTATTGAAGTGGCCAACAAATATTTCACAAAAAAGCGATTAAAGTAGAAAAAAAGAGTTTTAAATTTTAGAGGAGAATCCTGAATCGGAAAAATTGATCGGTTCTGTGCAAAGTTGCGTTCTTTTGAGAATCGCGAAAAATTACCAAAAAAGATGAAAATTTTAAGAATTACGTGGATTTGGGAAAAATCGATCATTTTCTGTCATTTAAAGCTCTCTTCTTCTACTTTAATCGTTCTTTTGTGGAATATCTGTTGGCCACTTCAATAGCTTGCTGTTGGTTAATCATCGCAGTGACTACTTTTTGTCTGTTTTTCAGAATTTTTTAAAACCGTGTCACAAGATCTTTTTCGACTGTGGAAAGTTTTCTAGTATATTTTATAACCTACAGAATAACAAACAATCTTTTTCAGAGGTGTGCCTCCGACTTCTTTTTATTATTTTTTTTTTAACCCTCTAACTGTAGAAAATTTTGAGAATTCCACTCGTGCTCGGCACTCACTACTCCGCACGAATTACAAACGATATATTTTTTGCAATATTATACGAAAATTGTATTTCCCGTACCACCTTTGCATTGTGAATTACAATTGGTGCAGAGTGCACTGCAGTTGGTGAACGTGAATTGTTCATATATACTGTTACGAGAAATGAAGCATATTGAAAAAAATTCGATTTCTAATGCATTTTATAGATGATTCCACATAACTATAACTTCAAAGAATATAATATATACCACATGCGCATTACAATCCTCGATTTCCAAAGCTACATCGTATAACAATTATTTTCATTTAATTCACGCATTATGTAATTATACATAGCAATTTAGCAATTATCTATTCAACCACATTTAAATCCTATATTTCTCGTCACAACAACACAACTTTCGCCAAACACGATAAAATAAAAGCCACTTTTTTTCTTTAATTTTTCCAACAACCTCCAAAACGCTACCATGCATACCAATTCCCATCACATAATTCGAAACTCTCTCCTCACCCTCTCATCCAACCTCACACGCACATACACACGTGCACTTTCGCGCAAAAACCTCGCAACCTTTACGGCTCTCGCAAAAAAAAACGAAAAGTTAATCGCCGCCTCTATAAACTATCCACGCGCATACTACACTCACCTACCTCCATCATATACTGCACATACGTGCGCGCGCTTCGATCTCTAATAGTACTTGCGCGCGCTCGCGCTGCACGCGACGAGGAGAGGCGCTTCTATCAGCGGCGCCAATCGCAATTTGCCCGAGTCTTCAATTAGCCGCGCGCGTGCGCTACGTTATATGCGCGCTCGCAATTACGCGGATATACGCGCCGTGATGATCAACGGCCCGGAGCCTAGCGCAGGTCGTCGTCGTCGTCGTCCTTGTCGGTATAGAGAACAGGAGCCTTGAGGAGAGGTTTCCTTGCGTGATTGATTGAACAATGGGTCGGTTGGTTTTGGTGATGGTGATGCGAATTGTTGCACGGAGAAAATTTTTGTTATATATAAGGAGTTAGGTATAACTTATGTTTGACAGTAAACTGAGTGCAGACATATATACTGTGATGAAAATT
>UXGD01007006.1:0-11609 GCA_900474315.1 Torymus auratus | reverse complement strand
AACAATTATTGATAAAAAATCTTAATCTTTTTTGTTTCTTAACCGATTTTAATTATCAAGGTCTCATTCTATTCTTTGAATAATTTCACGGAGACTTGCACGAGGAAAAATTTAAAATTATTCAAAACCCAAAAAGTTATAGTCAATTGAAAAAAATTATTTTTATAACCTCATCCACGATTTTATAAACAACTAGCTATAACTTTCTGGGTTTTGAATAATTTTTAATTTTTCCTTAGGCAAGTCCCCGTGAAATTATTTAAAGAATAGAATGAGACCTTGATAATTAAAATCGGTTCAGAAACAAAAAAGATTAAGATTTTTTATTAATAATTGTTTGTGCTGTTTATAAAATATCGACATATTGTTAAAAAAAAAAGTTATTTTAATCATGTTGAATATACTATATTTATAGTATTAGTGTATTATTATTAGATTAAACTATAATTATTAGTAACTATTGGTTTTTTAATCTTAGGTAACCCTTTCATTTGGCACTCATTTGCCTGGGAATCCCCGTGAAAGAACCACTTTAAGTCGATTTTTTATGAGGCGCACGGCTGGTTGGGAACTGAATTGCAATCGAACTTCACACATCAAAAGTTCGTTTGATCGTTGAATTATTTAAAAAAATTACTGTCATATATTATTAAAGTTATTGTGATACTATTTAGCACATATTTTTGTGGGGTGCGTGGTGGCGAAATAAATAAACATATAGGTTTTTCATTGTGCTAATTGCACTTTTATTGCCAGGACGATTCACGCGCGCTCATCCGGAATTTTACACAGTTATAACAATATTCAATTTTCTTATTAATATACAAACGACCTTCGTATTTTTGTTTTTCATTATTTTTTTTATCAGCAATGATACAACATAGTAAATAATATATAATAAATAATGAATATTACCATTTCATTAATCGATTTTTTTCTCTTTAAGTCTTCGTTTTTTTTTGGTAATTTTTTCGCACAGAGTAATATAAAAAACTGTATTTATAGTGTATATGTATATATGTATAATAAATTAAATAAACAAACGACACCTTGCATAAAATGTAAAGGTTAAATATAGTTTAAGTCGTTCTTCTTTTATTACGTCTTTTTATTTGATAATTATCTCTTTTATTTGTTCTTTCTCTTGTTTCTCTGAATTATCGCGATTTATATCATCAATAATTTATCGATAAATCATTCTCTTATTCGCTGGTTTATATATATTTTATCATCTATTTTTATTAATTTTCTTTTGTTATCTTTTGGTGCTTTTTTTCGCGGACTTATAATAGATACAACAAGATTGAAAAAATTATTTAATACAATGTTCATCAACCTCAACTTTTCTAAAACTTTATAGATAAATTATCCATTAATCTAATGCCGCGATTGTCTCTTCATTTTCTTAGCACTCACATGATTAGAACATCATTTTTACTAGGTTATCTTCTTTCTAATATATTTATTGTATTTTTACTTTTTGTGTACTAGCCAGTTGTCATCTTTCCTTCAGTTATACCAAAGTATTGAAAAGCTTGAATTCTACTCGTTTTAACGAAAAAAACATTTTTTATTTATGTTTATTTTCTTTGATATCTCCGAATAATCTAAAATTGTTTTTGATGTGTATTATTGGAAGATATCATTTAATTTATTTGCTATCAGGAAAAAGATTTTGTTCTTACCATTGCTTATTTTTATTTCGTCTTTTTTTCGTTATCATTTTATTTTTTTAAATTTCAATATTCATAAAAACTTTTGTCGGATCTCCTTGAATACTAATTTTCGTACAGACGATTACAGACGATTACTAAGTATTCATGTGATACATAAATCTTTTTCCCGATACTAATAAATGAATACTGATGCATTTTTGTTGTTATCATTTAATTGCACATGAAAAATTACAGAATAGCTATTGACTAAACTAAGCTTATTTTTATTACATGATTTTATTATGTTTATGAAACCTATGAATATAAAGACACGTATAACGTGGCACTTCATAAATAAACAAACACCCAATAAAAAATTACTGGTTATATACAACTGCATAAGAGCCCAGTGAAATAGTCAAATATAGCGACTCACTTTTACAATCGTTTTTGTTTCATTTTTTTATGATAAAAGGTATTTTGTTATAATTGTAGATTTATACTTCAATGTAACCAAAGTTAGTTCTTGAAATAATATGCCACGCTACTTCAATGATACATTTTTAATAGAACAAATATAAACGAGAAATATTAATGCAAGCAAAGACATAATGTTATTTTTTTTTCTTTTAGTCGTTACTATTTCTCACTTGTGTCGTTCAAAAATTATTATTTAAATAACTTAATTACCCGTTTACAAAGAAATGTAAAATATATAAGTATTTTTGTTAGCTTATTTAACAACAATTTTATCAGTAAAATATTTGCATTTTGATTCGCAACCTAGAAGTTTAAAAGCATTTTGCATTCATTTCTTTAGCTTTACAGCTAACACTTTTACGGTCCAAGAAGGCATTTCTAATGTTCTAATTGTGTTTATATTGTATTCAACGCAGGAAATGTTTGTAGTCAATAAATATTTTATTCAAAATAACACAATGTTATCATTTTACATAACATAAAATTTCAAAGCTATATATTATAATTATGTGTTAAAATTAACACAAGTACTTGAAGAAACAAACTAGTATAATACATTCTTTTTCTTTTACTTCGTAAGTTACATTAAAAAATACGTATTTTTTACAAAGATCGTGGGTGACAGTTCCTCATAAGTTCGCCTAGTCCACTGATTATATTTTACACTTAAAGAGTTAAAATGAGCCATCACTATTTCATCCTTAGAACGTAAAAATAAAATATAAAAAATTATAAAACGTCGAACTAAACAAATTCAACACTGTCATGATAAACAGAGCTATATACTTCGATCCAGAGAGTATTTTATTCATGGTAAATAATATCTATTTCTCGATTGATGCTCAACACTGAATGGATCAACGAAACGAATATGTTTACAAAAGTTATCATTACCGCCGGCGATGCATCATCGCCGCGTGGTCGTAAAATTTACAGTGTAACACTCGGTATTTTGGTTTTTTCTTATTCCTCAAACGTCACAAATACACAAAAGTAGACAAAATTAAACGGTATACACGTTCGCCATTAATTCTTTTTCTTTTTTTATTTTTTTTTTTTAATACGATTCAAGGAAAATCAAACTTACGTCATCGTGTGTGTGGGTGCATATGTATGTATGTGTATCGTGCGGTATCGTCCACTCGAACGATCGAAAAAATGAATCCCGTTTGGTTTTTTTAAAAAATTGACTTGACAATCATTTGATAAGTTGACAATCGGCGTCTGTTGTCCCTTTATATAATCTTATTACGCTCTTAACAGTTAATATTTTCCATCTCGTAACTAAAAAAAGTTTTTCTGTATTCCTTTATACTTTTTTTGTATAATCGTATCATACAAGTATCTACTGTACTAGACGTTAAAAAAATCGAAATATTTTTTTTTATATTCTCCGTTAAACACACTCGGACGAGAGAATCGTTCGTGCGGCAATTGTCTATTATAAGTTGCCAGCTCGCGCGTATGTCTGTGTGTGCATGGGCATGGAGTATGCATGTTGTCGCGTCGTACGTCGCGGGAATTCATGTAATAATTTTCTCTACAAAAATGACTAAAATTGGAGATAGTTGGAGGAAAAGAGAGGGGAAGAGGGTAGTTTCAGGGAAAGAGGCAGAAACGAAAGAGAGGACAATACTATACATACATTCACAATTATCGCAGTAAGTATCGCAAAAAACGAACCCTCTGAGTGCGCGAAGATCAGATGCGTTAATTCGTTTAAATTGTTCTTCTTCATATCTATTTAGTTTTACATTTCCCGACAGTATATAATTAATGTTGGACTCTCGTTTTTTTTCGCGTGGCTCAAACGGTTGTGAAAGGACCTCATTTTTTACTTTTCTCTCTCTTCTCACACTCACTGCACTTTCCCATCGCGCATCACTCGGTCACACTCATATATAATATAATAATTAATAATAATATGTCTACGACCTCGAATAATTGGACTTGCTTGTCTCTACTTTTTGCTTTCTTCTGTTATCATGAACTTTTATATCCTCCATCTTCTTCGCATTTCCATCCCGAACAAGACACGTTTTCCCCCCTTAATTATTTGTTTTTTTTCTCAGTTCCTCGTCACGCTTGCGATGTGACGTCGTTTTCGTCACCGTGTTTAGGTGCGCACGTCTTCTCGTGTATATTATACGATGTGTTACATATACATATTGTGGATCCAATAATACATATTCATATATTTAATATAAATAATGTGTGTTTGTCCGAGAGAAAGAGGGAGAGAGAAGAGAGAGAGAGGGAGAGAGAGAGAGAGAACGAGGGAAAGAGAGCTTTTTCAAGAGTGACAGTGATGGAGTGGGATACAGAGAAATAGACTTAGCAAACATTGCGTTACAAAAGTTTTTGTGTATTTTTTCTCATATCTTAGTTGTCTTTTATACTCCTTATTGATATTAGAATTTGCATGATATTAGTTTTAATTTAACTCTTTTTTTTTCTCATCGTCGTCGCATGTAACAAAAGCTAACCATCTCCAACCGAGATACAAAGATTGCTTCATTGACTTTAATGAAATTGCAACGTCCATCGCTCTTTCTCCTGCTTTTTTTCTTTTCCGTTCTTTGAATCTTCTTTGCCATCGGTATTTTGTTTGGAAGAGGCATTCAGTCGTGTAGAGGATGTCGACGAGTTGGCTCATGAAAGCGAGATTTTATTCTTTGAGTACTCTGTTGTGAAAATTTGATATTCTAGTGTGTGTAGGTGCAAGTAGTCGAGTATTTTTGCTCTTTGGTTACTACGATAAAATTGAAAGATTTTGAAAAAATTTAGTACGTAAATGCATATGTAGAGTTATATAGTTTAATGTAATTTGTACTTGAGACTACTTTTATCTAAGTAGTCTGTCTGTTATTTGAAGCACTTTTAAAATTAAAGAACGTTTCAGACTGTTGAGATTTTGCATTCGTATATGGCACTGGATTCATCAAATGAAACTGCGATTGAAAAGTCTTGGGCTGAAACTCCTGTGGACCCTTTGTCATGAAATATTTCAAGAAAATTACGTACGTAAGTAATTTAATACTTTATTTTTGATTTGTCATAATTTAATTTTAATTACACTCATTCCTTTTAATATTTTTTCAATTTATTTTTAATTTATTAAACTTATTTGTATATTAATCATTTGACAGTGTTTTTTATATATAATATTATGATTCATATAGATTCACATAAGACATAAAAAATAACAATTTTTTTATTGAATTATATTTTACGTATTAAAAATACTTAAAAAATAAATACTGTATTGATTGATTTAGTTATTTATTTATACTTGTCAACTTTTTCATCTTGAAAAAAAATTCATAATATAAAATCTGTCTTGTATTGGAATTTTTTATGTACAGTGAATATTTTGAATATTCAATTTTTAATTTCATACGACGCGATTCAGTGATTTTATTTCGGTATACGTATATAATAAATATATCAATTAATACTATATATAAAAGAACGCACAAAAATATGGCACTAATCATCTAAAATAACGATATTGAACATTTGACAAAAAAAAAAAAAAAAAAAAAAAAAAACCTTTCATTTACAATATACAATAATATTCTTATTAGTTTATAAATTTAAAATATACATCAAACGTTAATACAACTAATTTCATTTTTGGATAGCTATTTGGATACTTCAAGTAAAATTCTAAAATTTCAGAAAAATTGTTATCAAAAAGCTAACATTGTAAAAATCAACATTATCGGTCAACCTAAAATATTTAACGTCTATTCTTTTCCCGCATTTTTTTTTTTTTTCGTAAAATTACTTTGTTGAATTATCGAGACTGAAAGATACAAATCACATTCATGAAAATTAAGTAGTTGCACTTGTGTTATATTCTCTCACTATTCTTAGGAATAAATTGTCGACAATTTTCAAAACAGAGTACTCGATACCAATCGCGAATTTTTTTAAAATTCACTTGCATCAAAATTTTCTTCGGCTTTTCGGAACTTCGCGTAATTTGTCAACTACTTTTTAGATATTAGGTATCATTACTTCTCTAAAAAGATTAAATGTGCGAAAGTGTCGTGAAGCGTCGAGTTCTATACCGCGATGTGGCAACTTACTAAAAATTTGGCGTCGCCACGCTGCTGACCGCCACACTTCCATCAATTTCAAAGATATAGAAAATTTACATTATAGCGCGCTCGAAGTTCCTCGAAAATGTACGTAATATAAAAACTTTGATGCAAATTGTCTTGAAAAATGCTATTTTTTCAACAACAAAAATTTCTCTCTCGGATTTTCATAGCCAGACGATCGCTTACATAACGCACAATACACGGCTCATCATCGAATACGTTTACAAATATCCAACCGAGAAATCACGCCGAAAGCCTGCAAGCGCGATCATCCCTACACTTCTCCCTCGACCCCAACCTCCATAGCGCTTCACACAGTTAACGATAATACATCAGAGGGAAAGAGAGTGAAAGATAGATAAAGTGAGAGACAAGAAAGAGAGAGAGAAAGAGTAGAATGTGTGTGTACGCCGCGTCGTGCTTGCTCTTCTCCAATTCTCTCCTTCATCCCGCCCTCCGAGTGGTATAAAAAAAGTTCATCCTCCTCCTTCTCCTCTCGCTGCTGTTGCTGCTACGGGGCAGTGTGTGCATCATGTGCTCAGGCGCTGGGTGCGACAGTGGCTAGTTGCCGTTCGTCGAGCGCTGCGTCGCCTGTATCACGCTGTCGCGCTCCGTGCCGTAGATCTTGCCGGCCTTGCGCGCCATGTTGCCCAGCATCTCCACCGAGGACTTGTGCGCCGAGCGCAGCGAGATCGCCCACTCCTTCAGGCTTATCTCGTCCTGTGTGTAGAAGAGAGAAAAAAAAGAGTTAGTGAGATGATCGATCGACCGATTTATTTTTGCCCGATGGGAGGAGGGAATTCACGGCTAAACCTGTCGTTGGGATTATTAGCGAGCTTGTTATAATCCGTATAGGCGAATAATCTGATAGTCCTTTTTTTTTATAAGTGATTAGTGTGAGGAAAAAAATTCCGGATCATGTGTGATTGTTTTAATTAAAAAAAACATAATTCTTTGTAGTTTTAAAAACTCGCATATTTTATCATCTCTTCTTTTAATTACACTTATTATTTCAAAAAGTTATTATCATTTTACATTTCTTCACGTTGGATAAATGGAACGTAAAAGCTTTTCAAAATCTTTTAAATGTTATACCAATAATGCACTGAAATCCATCAGTATTCTATCATAATATGTATACAATGTGTAATATTACTCGGTTCACGTAAAACGTAATAATTTATCAGTACGACAATTTCAAACATTTTTAATTACGGTAATATTAAAGTTCAGAGAAGACCCATCCCGTCTTTTGCAAACGTATACTAAAATAAACACAAAGGAAGCAGCAGCAGCATCAAGCGCAAGTTGAAATTGCAGAGAGTTGAAAATGTCAAGGGTCGTTTACTTTACGCGAGCTTTCGGTATATATACGAAATGAAATACACCTGCAGTTCGCAATATCATACTTACGGGATTTGTTAATACAATTTTGGCATCTCTCGTTCGAACGATGATGCACTGTTCGCTCTTGACGAGCTGTAATTCTCCGCTTACTTCCTCCACCTGTATACGAAATTTTCCATTAATATTTTCATCATTTTAACTTTTTTACGAAATTAAAAAAAAAAAAAGGAAAAAGAGGCAAATTCTTTGTCTCTAAATCATCATGATTGATGTGCTACGATACGATAATTTGTTACCTGATCCAGAAAGACAAGCTCGGGCTTCGTGGCCGATTCCGGGTGGAGCTCCAATCGATTCGGGTAGAGTTTAGCGTACCGCGTCTGCCACGCGCTAGCGAACGGCCCGCCGAGCTTCTTGATGTAGCCGTGCAGTATGCAGTCCGAGCCTGCGCAAAGCCAACGGCCGATTAGGGTGCATGTGACAGGAGATGGATATGTGTGTATAATAGGGAATGGATTATATGTGCATACCTTTTTCGTCCGCCTCGAATCGCACCTTCTTCGCCTTCCTCTTGTTCTCGAGCTGCGCAGAGAGAAAAAAAGGGATTAGTCGATACTTATACTTATTTCGTAATATTGGGTATCGATTCATTTTAGTTTGTAATACGAGAAATGATAGAATATAACTGAAGGGAGATTAATGTTCGATTATTACTAATGTAGCTCGGAATGCGTATCACATATAGCATATGCTCGCATTCGCGCGATTTTCAGGGAAATTGGCCGCGTTCCCACAATAATGGGGAGATATACTTGATCAGGTCGATATTGTTTCGCATACGAAAGCTAATGAGCTATTTCACAGTAATTTTCTGTTCTCTTTTTTTTTCCTCATCGAAAAGAAAAATCGAAAATCATGACAAATAGCCTTCCATCGTTTCTTCCTTATCATCTCTCGCGCAGGAGAGCAAAGCGGCAAAGTAGTTCTCCCCCTCCATTGGAACGAGATTGCACGGATATATATTATATACTTCTTCGTTACAGAATAAATATTAATGCTTTATATTGATTCTTTACTTCCGTGTGTTTTTTCGATATCACAAATGGCAGGGGCGGATTTTCCGTATGTATAGAGATGTATGATACATTTGTGATTTATAAGGAATGTATTATTTTATGCGGGATTTGGATGTACGTAATACGTATATATATCTCCGGCGTTTCAATTCAAGTTTCTATTTTTTTATATACAAAGAAATAAATTGAATTATTTTATGCCTGAATTTAATAATATTATTGTGTAATAGAAAAAGTTTAGATTATTTATTACAAGATGTAAATTCAATTGAAATACAAAAAGCAATTTTTGAGATATCTATTGTCTATAATTCTACAAAAGTGTTACTGATAAACCCTTTACGGGATTATTGCGGTTCGATATTCTACCATTTTTCCCTGTACCTATACTTGTTCTTTGAAAGCATTCGCCGCGAATCAAGTTTTCTGTTTGTACATTGAAAAGCACAACCGCCTCTCGCTTCCTACCTATTCTTGAAACAGATATTTACTTTTCACCTCAGTTAAAGAAAAAAAAAGTACACTATCGGCACTTTATACTGCTCATTCCATTTTCGTTTTTTTTTCTTTTATACACATTCAAACACAACAAAAAGAAATACATAAAAAACAAAGAACTCACCTTATCCGCCTCATTGTTAATCGTCTCGAAGACAGTCTCGGCGACCTCGGCCTGCCATCTCTCCGATATCACGAGGGGGAAGTTCTTGTAGAGGTCCTGATCGGCCTCGGTGAGCTTGATGCCCTTGGTGTCCTCTTCGTCGAAGGAGCCGATATCAAAAGCGTCGGCCGCGTTCACTTCGCCGCGCGGCGGTATCAGCGGCGGCGTGTACTTCTGCAGATAGACCTGCTGCCAGTCGATTCCCGCGAAGAATGGATGCTCCTTGAGCTCGTCGGCGCCACCGCCACGGCAGCCCAGCCGGTTGTTTACGTCGCGCTGTAACAGGCCCTCGAGCAGCGAGCGCAGCTCGCGCGAAAACGATTCTGGTAGGTCGACGTTCTGTGGGATAGAGATGAGAGTTCAATGATTAATGATTGTGATTGATTAGTAAGTGTATGTCAATTTTGGATGTGCAAATGAATTAAGAGAGCTTAATTAAACAGTGATTTGATATGGGAAATATTTCTTGTGATGTTTTTGTGATTTAACGTTAACATTTAAATAATGAAAGCAGTTATATTACACCTATTTTTAGATCTCGATTATTAGCTTTACAAAGTACTTTAATAGTACTATGTTATGTATTAAATTTAATTTTGCATTTTCATTCGAAATCCATGTCGTATTGACTATATTTTAATTTTCATAAAAAGTGCATAATACACGTTTCAATGGACGTGAATTCGTTTTAATGTTTGTATGCAAATATTAATCGGCGACTTTCAGACATTAAATACATAAAACTTAAAAATAAATAACAGAAATTTTACAGTTTCAAAACTACATAAAAATAAATGCATCATAAACTGTTTTACGGCTCTAACTACTGCAAAGCAAACATTTTGGACAAAAAAAAAATGATATTTTGACTTCAAATTTTGATAGTGATAGAATACTATAAAATTTAGCCTCAATACTGTAACATTTACTCGGTCGATAATACTCACCCCCTTAAAATTTCAAGTTTTCAAGAATTACTTTATATTATTAATTAAGTGAACGCCTTATCAATGACGCACAGTGATTTAAATTCGAAGGTACAATTATCTCGAATATCATTCCAAATTACTTTCCCACTAATTTAAGAGCCCTATACAACGAAAGATGCACTAAAGCCGCTTATTGATCACATTTTCCAGAAACTTCTATACAGCGCCGATTTAAGCATTCAAGTCCATCGAAGATTTATTAGCATAGAGGCCATCACTCAGACCCTTCATCCCTCAATAAATTGATCGCAAATGAGAATGATAAGCGAGTTATACAGATATACGCTCGAGCCACGGCGAGTGGCTTTAATTGACTTTGCCTCGAAAATTAATTACCGACCGCGCGATGCTGCGAGCAAAAAACTTCGCCTTTCTCTGCATTCATGCATATATACGTATATACACCGCGAAATACACTTTGCAAGTAAAAACACGAATGGAAATTGCACAAGTTTTATCAGCAAAATGAATATTTGCAAATTTCGTATACTTATATATTATACATACACCTCGACCGCTGAGAAGTTCCGTGCTATATAGAGTCTGTTCAGCCCGATCGCATCAGAAGAAACAAATTACGTCAATTACCACTAACAAGCGTGCCAACAGCCCCTCCGAAACTAATTTCCAGTCCTAATCGGGCACCGATAATCAGCCCCGAAACACAAACGTCTCTCACGCTCTCACAGTTATATACACGATACTCGAGAAGTACCTCGGCGTCCTCTTTTTACGCGACCGCGTGTCCTTTCAGCAGCCCATACAAAAGATAAGGAGTTCCCACGCGTGCGCGAATAATAATGACTCGTAAACCCGCGCGCGAGATAACGCAGATATCGTATGTATATATATATATAGGGATGCGCGGTTTACGACTGGGGACGAAATCGAAATTTCAGCAGCGCATATCTTTCGCGAGTTCTTGGCTCGTATTGTGCGATTTTATGCGCTCTGATTTCGTATGAGTGCCGACGGGAGGTCGCGATTGAGAACGAGTGGAAGATAAAACCAGACGCGCGATATCTTGGGCTCCACGTGAGATGGGGGACCGGTACGGAGTTTCTTGGATTATGTAGGTGGCTTTTTTATAGGTGGGGTTTAGGTGAGTAAGGTTTGATTAAGTTGGATGGGAAGGTAAAATTTTGAATAGTATATATAAAATGAAGTATGCGAGGAGTTGACGAAGTAGTGACGTATAGATGATGTTTTACGTTTGTATATATTCAAGTAAAATATGTTTTGGCATATTTTAAGTAACATTGTTGCATTGCATCTTTAAATAGACATTACAG
>UXGD01007005.1:0-11614 GCA_900474315.1 Torymus auratus | reverse complement strand
ATCTGCAATTTTCATTAGTTAATAAATAATTTATTTTTGCAATAAATTTATTTTTTATAATATTTATTTTTTATAATGAATATTATATTTTATTGAATATTTAGAAATAGAATGAAATATAATGATGATGATATGATGATCTCATACGAGAGATCTCACATGAGATATAATGTCTGAAATTCGTATAAGGATCTCATATGAGATCTCATATTATATTTTCACGCGGGATATAATTCGTTATAGTTCAAATAGATATTAATCTAATAATAAATTGAATAAAAAATCAACAAATACGACATTCAGTCAGAATTATAATATGTGAAACCTGATAAATAAATTCTCATTTAACGTATGTAAAATGTTTTGTAAGTTTTTTACAAACACCCAAATTATAACTATATTTATATTTATTTTTATATAAATATCTATTTTGCAGAACAACCCCTCGCGCTCTACGACACCCACGACCCACACCACTCTCATCCACACCATCAAGGCTCGACCAACAGAACAAGAGCAAACGCAGAGACAGCAGTCGCGGCAATTACTCTTCCAACTATGCAAGTAATTAGCGCGGAGAGAGCGCGCCAATCTGCACGGGATAATGGGGACCATCCTTCCCTCCACTTATTATTCTTCGTTCGCTAAGCTTTGCCTGTCTTTGAAGTGGCGATCGCTACGAGCCTAAAAAGCGCCGCTGACGTGGATATAGTCGTAGCAGCATCCCTTTGACGCCTACTACGCGCCGCGCGAAGATGCCGCGGTGCGCGCGGAACTGTGTAATCGGGGAGACTTTACAAGAGAGGTAAGGAGAGGGCGATACAAAGGATTGCTTGTGCAAGTGTATGGGGATGGCGAGCTTCTTGTATGGATCTGGTTCTGAGATTTTCATTCGATCGGTTTGAAATTTGAATTTGTTATTTTGAATTTTGCATGCTCAATCATTGATTTTAAATTTTTTCTGCTAATAATTATAGAACTATAATATACAAAAAAAAAATTATAGCATCATTTTGCAAAACTGTGCGATAAATTCCTTTTGTGGTAATATTCGCCTTTGCACTTAATTTTTCTTTATGTCTTGAAGTAGGTATAGCAGAAAAATGTTGGCAAAAACATTGTAAAAAGTTCTTTAGAACTCTCTTGTTTCGGACGTCATTCAGTCAAGAATTGATGTATATGAGGAAATTTACGGAACCTTTAATTGTTTTGGTACTTTTTTTTAACGTAATTTATTGCTGCTATTAGCGGAGTGTGCGTAGCACATAAACGAGGCAAGGTGTAAAATCTTCAATCTTTAATTACCGGACTGGTTTCCTACGTAAAAATTGAAGATTTTACACCTTGTCTCGTTTATATGCTACGCCCGCTCCGCTAATATTTAGCAGCAATAAATTACGTTAAAAAAAATGAAAAAATACATTATTTCTAAAAAAAATAATAATATAGAATTGTTCATGAACGCTTATTTCATAGCAAACGTTTTCCACGTGAAATTTAATAAAAATTTATTCTTTTTAGTACAATATGGGACAAGTTTGGTCCGGCTATAAACCGTTAAAATCCACGCAACCATAAGATTAATCAAAACCACATACTAAATTAAAACAGCGCCACATTTATAAATATACCTATACTCCCAACATTATTCCACCTACAAACTACAAAAGAATTTTCAACTTCCAACCCCATCACACCACACCATTCCCCCGCACAATTTTCTTTCACCCTCCACACACGTAGCATCATCACCAGCATCCTCCTGACCTCTTTTCACCATCTATACCAAGTCACCGCAAACCTCACATCTCCGCCATACAAACCTCTCCCTCGGAACGGAAAAATCCAGCACATATAGGCTGTTGCCGCTGCTATGCTACAGACACAGCCGATTCCCGCGAGCGGCCGGCGGCTGTGTGACGCTGAACCTATTGATTTTTGGAGGAGAGGGAAAGCCAAGCAGAGAGGGGCTGCCGCGTAGTTGCCGCGCGTGCACAGAGGGAGAGACCGGCGGCTCGTGAGCCCCGGAGAGGAGGACGCCGATGACCACTGCGTCCGAGCGCGAGACTTTCGCGTGTATATAAATAGAAAAGCCGCGCTGGTGTTGATAAACGAAGTGGTTTTGCGTGTTTGAGAGGGCTGGATGGTGATGGTGAGGGTGGGTTGAGTAATGCGAGGATGTGGGTGGTGAAAAGTAGTGTAAGGCAATGTTGAGGATGTTGGATGGGGTAAGAGTGGGTTGGTTGGTAGAGAGCAACGGTAGTGTTTAGAAATACTTAGAAGAATTTTGGAGTTTAGTAAAAGCAAAGATTAATGCGAACTTGATTAAATTTACTTATAATAAGTATAATTGAAAACGTCTTTATATTGTATGAAGTTAGAAGAACTGCGAAGAATGAATATTAATAAAAAAAAAGAAATAGGAAAATTTATTGTACATGAGATCTGATCACACTAATGCACCACTTTAAATTAGATTAATTTATAATTCTCCTGAAAAATTGGATCAATATTTATACTTTTAACCACTCAGCATTAGCTTTTATTCGCTCAAAAAATTACCGTCACTAAATTTTCTTACTAACATAATACATTTCCGGGATCTCTTCAAACCAAGCCCACCCCACAACTGCTGACTCCAAAAAAATCCTTACAAAGATCCACCCACCCAACACCAGGAACGACACGAAAAAAACGAGAATTCTAGAAACCCAGCGCCCGTATAAATCCCGCGAGTTACTTAGCATTTATCGGCTCACGGGCAAACAGACAGGGACGACTCGTCTCTCACTCTCTCCCTCTATCTGTCCGGTCGGGCGTTGCGGGGAATACAAAGGAGGCCGGAAAAAAGGCCGCACGAGAGGGAAACGCGCGCACACGGAAGTCACTGCGGCTCTACGTGAGCCGGGAGCCTGATTTCTCAAACGTCAGCGTGTTGAAAAATTTTCGCGCAGGCTACTGCTTCTCTCTTGGGTTTATTAATGTGCCGGGACCGCGCGAGGAGTGTTTAGAGCCGAAGTCGCTTTTTCACGGTGGCATAAGTGGACTGGGTAGGAGGGGAGTGAGATGGGCTGTAATTGAGAGAAAGAGAGAAGGCTTTAGGGATGAAACTGAGTAATAGTGGGATAATGATGTTGAATGGCTAATTGGTTAAGTCTAATCTTTTTATTACTATTTTTTTCGCATTAGAAGAATTACAAAATAGAGGGGGAACGGAGAATTCATAAAAATTGAAGCGGTTTGACAAACATTTTTATATTATTATGAAATTTACTTGTATGTAAAAAGGCAGCTTAAAAAAATTTATTTTTTTTTCAATTACTGTATTAATCAATTTTAACGTTACGGTGTACAATATCAAATCAATGTTATCGTCAAATTTTTTGAGCTTTTTATGAAGCTCCTTGAATAAAGGAGGATCCCAGCGAATGGCTGCGATAAATATCAATAGGAATTATAAAACTGTTAAAAACATAAAGAATCCGTACAATTTTGAACAATTCCATAAGAATTAACCCGTGCATAAAAGAAAAAATATTCAAAAAGTCATTTTTTCAATTTTTACTACTGAATGTGGCACGAAAGATTGATTTTTCTACTTATTTTAGCAAACTTCACCCTTATTTTCCTCAACTTTTCTTTCACTTCCCGAAATTAATTTTTTTTTTTTAAACAAGAGTTATTGGTCTTCATTTCTCTGCGTTTCCCTACTTGTTACTTCCATATGGGTCCTCCTTTTTCAAATTATTATTAATTTTCTATTGTCTACCAACATCAGTTCGTTTAATTTACATCTGTGGACTTAATTTTAAAATACATAGTCCGTCGTTTGATAACTTACTGAATTAATTTTTAGAAAAAACTTATACTAACGTTCAACTGTTGTTTCATAAGCCCATTCTGAATCTTTTCATTATAAAAGTCTCTTCGCACTTCTTCTCGCACTCCACATCTTTTATCAGCCTTTCAAACTAAATTCCACAATATCCAAATACGACCAACCACATAATCCACCATCCCAAAAATTCTTTTTCAAAGCAACCACCACCAGGTCCGAATTACCGCCCATTATATCCCCACGTTCACCAAAACAACAGCCCCGCATTCGCCTATTAATTTACCGCTTCTGCTACACTGTAAACCCGAGGCACACGCGCATAATGAACGCACACCCCCGCCCCTATACATCGATCATAGTCCTATACATGCATCCATCGATTCGCATCTATATAATCGACCGGTGGCCGTTAAATGTTTTGCCGAATCCGAAATTTCGCGCGGATTAACGCCGACGGCACAGGAGCGATGATCAAAGCCCCGGGGCTTTGCTTTGATGCGCGGCCCGCTCTCAAATATGACGTCGCGCGCAACCGATAGGCCTTTAATGCGATTACGCTCGCGTGGCCGTTTTTGGCCGCCGTCGCGTGTGGGTGTGTATGATATATAGCACGCGGATGGATATGTATGGCCGATCGATTGGTGCGCGTTTACCCTTGGCGGGCGTCGCTGGAAAAATGTAATTTGGCGAGATGGGTTTTGAAATGTGGTATTCATATACATCTTGTGTGCTCTTTTTAGATGTAAAAAGGTTTTAATTTCGGAGCAACTATAGTATTCTATGTGAGTAGATGAAAATGCAATCGTCAGGTAATATATATTTTTATAAGTATTCTACGTTTTTGTATCATGTAAAGATTTCGTTAGGAAGAAAATGTATTCACATGCTTTTATGTAAAAAATTCCGCTTATATGTGCTAATTGGTTCAAACATGTATATTTTAGATAAATAAAATTGGTTTTAGTATTTCCAAAATGTTATTATTCTTTATCTCAATGATGAATATTATTTAAATTTATATAATTATTATTCACGAAGTAATGCGTATATGTAATGCCGCATCATTATTGTAATAATACCCTTTAAAAAGCCAGCCAAGTATAAAACTCCGCATCGATAAGATTATGTGACTTCAGGGTTAATTACATTGGCTTTTCATCATTCTCAATTGGAGCGCATAATTGACTCCTTGTATCGGAAAATTTCCACTATTCACCCTTTATTTATCGAGTGACGTATATCTTCACTCTGTAAGTGCAATAAAGCTTTTGCACGTCATAGCGTAGAAATTTTCATTGGAAAGGTCATAATCATTTTTAATTTAAAAGTACAATTTAGTATTTTATTTTTACAAGCAATCAATAAAAATACGTAAGATCCCAGAAACGTAGGCGTCAAGGTTTTTATTTTTGCAAAAAGATATCAAGTACGTCAGTCTTCTATTTCTTTATAGAAACAGTAGTTGCATGGCTACTCTTAACTTTGTTTCCCCATATATTTAGATATATTTATCATACTTATCCCTTATTATTTAAAAAATCAAAGGAAACATAAGAACATATAATAGGCATTAACGTAAATTACCATCTAAACAACTACAATATTTCATCAAATATTCCTCTATATAAGCTATTACCCGACCACATTACCTTTACCCTTTCGACATTAATTCAGCATCTTACCACAAATTAACGACAAACACCAATCGGCCAACATAAGCCCCTCCAATCGATAGACCCACCTATACAGACACACATACCTCCATCCTCTCTCGCGCATCCGATCCTCCAAGATCAATACTCACCCCTATACCTAATTGTCTCTCCCTCTCGCCTCTTCACTCTTCCCTCCGTGGAAATAAAACGGCTGCAGTAGTATCTCTCGCGACTCCCGACGGGGGAATCCGGCTTTGAATTTTACGAGACAACGGCTGCTGTAATCAAGAGCCCCCCGCTTGTGCTTATATATCGAGCTCCTCGCTCCTCCACCGTCTTGGTATGATAATGTAATAAAATAAGTGCGGCGGCAGCAGGGACCCCCTCGCTTCTTCTACTATACAACCAGAGATAGGGCCTATATATACATACACAATATATCCCTCTCTCTCGCCTCTCCCGCGGCACGGAGCGAAAAGTTCGCTCTTCTCGCGTCCCTGCCTGCTGCGCTTTAGTCACTGCCAGGGCTCATCCCCTCTCATTAACGTTGATTCACCGCTGTATCCATCTCTCCCTCCGTCTATTCAATAACTTTCCAGCAGCCTCCCCTCCCCCCTTTGTCAGCGAACTTTCTATCTCTCGCTCTGAACTTTCTCGCGAGTCACCAACAGCAGCAGCAGCGACGACCTCACCCTCCTCGATACGGCGACGCATAGGTGGGGAGGGAGAGAGGCTCAGCTCTCGAAAGCGAAATACAACAAGTCCCGGCGCCATTGCTGGCTCGCCCTTCAGCGGGAGTTTTGTCGCCACCGCCGCCGCCGCGCTCTCTCAAACTCCGCCCCCGCTGTGCTCTCGCTATCCCCCCCTATACCCACCCTCCCCACTATGTACCGCCGAGTCGATACTCTGCCGCGACCTACGCCCCCGCCACGGCCAGCCAGCGCCGAGTATCGAAATTCGCGGGGGTGTGTGTCTGTGTGGAGATGGAAGGTATAGGTTGTCTGACTTTTCCTTAGATGCACGCGGAAATGGGGGCCTCAGGTGCAGCGCTGTACAGCAGTGTGTGTGTGTCGATTCGAGTTTTACGCGATTGCGAGGGCTCAGGTTTCAAGGCGAGACGCGAGCAGCGTTTGGCTTTTACCTTCGGCTGAAGAGATTGCTCCGAGGGGGCGGTCGTTTTATTTAGCTGGAGGATTAGTGTGCGGTTTATGGCTGCGCGGGGCTGGAAAGAGTGCTGGTGGATGATGTGGGATATTATTGTTGTTATATGATTTATATATGCAGGTGAATGGTTGAAAAGTTGGTGGAATGATATGTCGCGATTTCTTTGGTTTGGGGAACGAAAATCTTCAGGATAATATAGTTTTTATTTTACATGAATTGACTGATTTAGTAATTCGAGACGGTTGTGACCATCAATACAGTTGTATTTCGCACAATACACAAGGTATTGTGTGAAAATTATATATTACGTGATGTATGAATGAATGTAACGCGGCGAATGATGAAAGAAATGTTTTAATACAAAATATATATATATATTTATATGTATATAATGTACTTCAGTGTTACGACGATGCTTTTATTTATGTGAAACGAAATTTTAATAAACGCTATTTTGAAGCACTAACTCAATTTTTGATTTCCAAAATTTTTTTTTAATATTAAAAATAGTAAAATGATATTTAAAAAAACTTTTTATCGATTTGAAAATTCTGTAAATTTATGATTTCTTTGTAACTTATTACCAAAAGATCGATGTAATGCAGCAAGATGTAAAAAATTTCACTGCTACTTGTGTATAAAGTTAGGTATATCCAAAGCATAAAATATACATTCCATTTTCAGATACAAAATAACATTTCCTCACCAATTTCCACCTATACATTCTACTGTATCCTACCTATCACACTGTTTCCGTCAAATCGAACTCCATAATCCACCTGTTCCCCTCGCCCCACCCCATCTCAACTTTTGACACCACACGCGCACGCATAAATCATCCCGAATATATATACGAGCGCCGCGTCATCCCCGTCACGCCGAGCGCAAAATAATCCATCGGCGCATCTTCAATCCCTGGATTAACCGAGAAAAACACGCTATACGTATGATATAATAAATATGCGCATATTATAAGCCGGGCGCGCGGTGATATAAATCAAGTCAAACGGCAAGTGCGGAAAAAGACGCGGCAAAGCCCCGACAAATGACGCTCGCGCGTAATTGAAAAGGCATTAGCCGGTGCTCTCGTGTATGTGTGTACACTGTGCAGCGTCAGGGGCTAAGCGAGAGAAGCAGGAGAGTCTGGAGTGACAGATGTCGTGGATGTGGATAGGTATCGTTGTTGGTGCTTGGAATGGTTGTGCTGACTTAACCGGTTCGCTGGTGAGTGGAGCAGTGGAGTAGTAGCTACTGGTGGTAGTTTTTTTGGTGGTTGGATAGTTGTTTGCAGGTTTGTTTGGGATTGAGTGTAGAGATGGTTAAGTTGCTGTGATGTTTTTGCCTTGAAGCTGTTAATTTCTTTAAAGAAAATATTTGCACCGATTTGTAAATCTATCGGGGATGTTTAACTTTCCGTTACATAAAACTTTTTTTACTTTACACTGCATAAGCTTGATAAATGAATGGTAAAATATTAATAATATATAATTTTGTAATAAATTGCAAATAGACTTTATTCTATTCTATTCTATATCACTACCAAAAACGTTGTATGTTTAAACAAAGAATAAATTATATACTTGTGCATTATCAAAACTAGACACACGACAATCCTTTATGAATTCAAACTAGGTATACTAACTTTTACCAAAATACCACTTAAACATCATACCTGTTCAACAAACACAACCATCCGGTATCCACAATCCCTCTTATAACACACTCAAAAACAACCCTACACCACGACAGCCACTATCCAAACAACCAGCTCACCCCGCATTGTTCGCCCGACTTCGATCCGCATAGTATCGGAAAGTCATCCCGATCGCTCCGTGTAATTTTCGCGGCCCCTCGTGTACATATATACACACACACGCCTTGCTCGCTCGTCGGCTTTGACAACTTAAGCGGGCCCTTAAACCTCGGCGTAATTTATAAGCGCGAGGCGTAGACCGTCAAACTGCCATGTGCGCGCCGCGAGCGGGGAAAGTCAGGGATTAAGCGGGTGATAAATAAATAGATACCTATATATAGAATATATGCGCGCGCGACTTTTTGCTCCGAGGGTATAATGGATTATCTTTTGTTTGAGGGCGTATATCTTGTTGGTTGCGTGTGTGTTTTAGTGTTTTAGAGTATGGTAGGGATGGTTGTTTCAAAAATTTTAAGTACGAATTATAATAGATATATTGTAAGGTGAAGGATAACGGGGATGAAAATAAATCTTAATAATAAATCTATTAAATAATAAAGTGAAGATTGATAAAGTTTTTTTTTTCTTTAAATAAAAGGAAAAGTTATTGAATTATATAAGTAGAGCAACATTAAAATTGATTAGATAATTTTTTTTTCAATTTTAAAGTTAATTTTAATTCTTTTGATTGTTGTTGATATAAAAGAACATAAAATTGTAAATTATTAAAAAAAAACGTTAATAAATTGCTCATAGTTGCGTATGGACGCGACGCTATTCATCGGATATTTTCTAGCTCACTAAGTTAATGCTCTATTAAACATTTTTGAAGTTTACATTAACAATTAGTTTACACGCGAGTAAACTTATTTACAAAGCGAAGGACGCGCATTATCTCACTGCAATTTTTATTCTTTATAAATACATAAAAAGTTGACGTTTTCGTATAAATTGGTTTCTTTCTTTTATATACTTTTAAATTGATCACCTTGTGTCGTGAAAGCTTTTATGTATAACTATATAAATTTAATAGTATAGGGCAGTGTGGTAAATAAATATTCGATTATATATATATATGTTTGCGTACTTATTTTTATTACAATGAATGTTGCGTAATCGTTACATTATGCTTCGCTGAAGGTGGTCGCATATACATACAGCTTTTTTGGTTTCCTTTACGACAATCATTTATCACAACAACATGGAATATACAATAGGCACGCGCGCGCACACGATTTCGGCCATTTCATATCTTTTTTTTTTATACAGCGCGTCGTACGAGTAAATTTATACGACTAGAATAATTAGCCTACGATGTGATTTAATTAAGTGACCTTAGACGAGCGTTTCCATTTTGTCCTTATAACATCTTCCTTCCACTTTTAATTAATTGTGGTTTTTCCGTGATTTTAATTTTATGCGTGAAATTCCTGTTGTTCAAAAGACGACTTTTTGTTTCAGAGGATATACGTTTTGTTATAAACTTCATGTAATGAAATGTTCCTTTATTTGGTAATTGACTGTAGTGCTATACGTTTAGTATATATTATTTGAAATATAGAAAATGTAACTTGTCTTTTTGTTTTGTAAATCGTCGTGTTTTGACAGTGACAGAAAAATCACGGGTTTGTTAATATACAAGACATATACAAGTTTTTCATATTGAACGAGTGTTTATTGTATGTTTCTATGTATGAAGGATGCTACAATAAATTAATTTTTGACTGAACGAGATTTAAATAATGGGTGCTAAAGTTTCTTAATAAAAGATGAATTTATATATTTCTTTGATCTGTTGTAAATAAATTGACGGCAAAATTATCGAACAGCCGATAAAATTTTCCTAATATCGATGAGATCATATTTTTACACTTATTATTCATCCATTTTCGCACTATACGTTTATGAGTTGAAGTGATTACATTTTCCCAATATTAACATGTTTCAGATATACTGCAAAGAAACAGAACTAGGTACAATATGTGAGAAGAGGCATCAGAAAATAGCCAAAAATGTGAAAATTCAACTAAACATAATCTTCGACATATCAATCAATAAAAAAAGAAGAATCTCGAAATACACTGTACGTCGATTTATTTGTCCGTTTTGTTGACTTTAGGCCCTGACTATATAATATGCGTACCTGTTTCGTTGCCCTCGAACCCCCGCAATCCCACTTCTGTCACTTATCTATCGGATCCTTCGTCACGGTCACAGCCTTTAATTAACCATCTCCCCCCGCGGCGAACGTGATTTCCATCGTAATATAAGCGATCGAAAAAAAGTAGAATTTTGATTTCCTCATTTGTCAGCTACGTCTCTTACATGCTAAATCGATCTCTATATGTATATTATACGTATACATATACCTAATACACACTACATACCGTATTGAATAACGCATCACGCGCGCGCTGACAATAATAATATAATAATAATAATGCACAGAGAACTCAATCGACAAACTCACCTAAGAAAAACCATCATCATCATCAGCACTGAACAACGAAGTACCTCTATAACACGTGTCACAACCCAACCTACTTATATATATTTATATATTTATATGTGTATATATATGTATATACGTAAAAAATATACGAATCACAGAACCAAACCCGCTTTATGTACAGCCTTGAGCGGAGGACGACGACTGGTCCTCCCTCCTTCGTCTCTCGCGCATCGCGCGCGTATGTTTCCATATGTACAGAATGCCCGCGGGCCCTCAGTTCTTGTACATGTCGCAGAGGACCTTCTCCATTGGCGTGTTGCCGATCGTTCGATGGAAATAGATCAGCTCGACCCGCGACGCGGGCACGTTGCGCAGCAAGGGTAGGAGGAGAAGGAGACGACCAAAACGCGCGGGGTTTGGGTGCTGCTGGCTGCGCGTGTGCTGGCCCAACATCACCTGCGCCTGGTCCTGAAGGTCCTCGATTTGGCGTGTGTTCTTCAGGCCTCGGGTCTCTGCGAAGCAATGAGGATATGGGTTGGTTTGGGTGTTTGATGGCCCAAGTGGTTTTGAATATGTATGGCTTTTTTAATGATGGAATTGGAGTTGATATAACGATATTAAAGTTATTTTTTTTCATTCGTCATTGTTGAGAATTTAACTCATGTGTATGTAGGGCTTCACGAGAGTAAGACAATAAAATATTTCTACGTAATTATTGGAACGCTCTTGTAAATGCTTGAAAATGTCTCTCTTGTATTGGTCTTGTCAGTCAATATGAAAAGTATTATTGTCTTGTCTTGAAATTCTCGATC
>UXGD01007003.1:0-11619 GCA_900474315.1 Torymus auratus | reverse complement strand
ATTCGAGTAGTTCGAATTGGTCCGAGTAGTTTGACCGGACTCGAGTAGTTCAAAGTATCGAGTACTCGACTCGATTTTCAAAAAAAAGTTCGATATAGTTCAAACACGTCGAGTCGAGTACTCGTGCACTCCTATCTCCTGTATACCGTAAAAGTCACGACTCGCGGACCACCTATATATTATACCTTTATGAATTCGCGGAGGAAATATCGGCAACGCGGTCACATTCGCCTCTATCTCCTCGCACCCACACAGACACGTGTACTGTGCAGCTATCGGGCGCACTCGGATATCGAGAGAGAGAGAGAGCTCGCGTTGGCGAATCGATTTTTTCGCTCTCGCAGGCGCACTTCTTCGATCGGGTTATTTATAACGGGGCTGACGTTATTTTTTTCTCCTCTCGGTGTGTTTTTAAGTCCGGTGGGGGTTGGACGTCGGGTTATTAAAATTTATCGGCTATATTTGAATTATATGGCCGTGCTTTCACGTGTGTAGACGCACGCGCGCGAGTGTATATATATGTGGGGTTCGATTTTTCCAGTAGTCGATATATAAAGGGTGAAGTGTATGCGAGCGCGCGTTGGATTATGTGCGCACGTATATAGCCCGTCGGCTGGGCTGATTTATAAGGCTCGTTTGGGAGATGATTTGCGCGGGGATTTGTATAGGTAGGTATAGCTTATATGCGTGTGAGAATAAAGGGGTTCTTCGACGTAGTCACTTTGGAGTGTTGGTAGTAGCGGAACTGATAATCAAATCCTTTTTGTTGGTGCATTTTTATTCTGAAATGGGAAATGCTTTTAAAAGAATATTGCGTTTGTTAAAACGTGTAATATTTTCCAGTGCGCATGTAGGAATTATTATCGTGTATAAGTATCGGAAATTGGAAAATTTAAGTGGGATGTAAATTGAATTTTATACACTTTTTTCTTCTCAGCGTAAGTAGTAACATCCGCAGTTTGATAAAACAATATTTAGAGAGATTGATTATTTACGTATATATATTGAATACACGATCGCAAAGTATCCCATCGATTTCCTATATACTTTTTCCTTCACACGCTAAGAGCTTCATTTGTAAATCTGTTCACGTTATGAAAACTAATTTCATATTATTTGTTTCTATGCGAAAAATGTGATGTACGTGATGAACATCTATTTTTAAAACATGCCGATAATATTTTTTTCACCGAGCTGTTGGAAAATATTACCTTTTAAAATTGCATTATTTAAATTGAAAAATTCAATTTCCACGTTACATATTGAAAATGCAAATAAATCTCCTTTCAAAAATACATCAGTTTTCATTTACAAAATAAAAGGAAGGTCTGAAAATCTTGTCAAACAGGTCGCAAAATGCAACATATTCGGTTGAACCTCTCCGTGTGCACGATTCTTCCGTCTCCTCAAGAGCCGACAACCGCGGTGCCAGTCTGCAATCGCTTCACGAAAAGAGACAGAAACAAAACACACATTCACACACACACACACACGAACGAACGAGGAGGCGTTGCGCAACATTTCGGCTCGCTGGCTCTATAGTCAGTTTCCGTGCGCTACTGCGGAAGTAGCCGCGCGGTGCTGATAACTCGCGCGCTCACGCTTTCAATTATACGCAAGCGTACGTACACTCACACACACAGATGAAAACAAAGTGAGGCTGAGCAGTAGCAGCAGCAGGGCGAGAATAAAGAGCCGAGGACCGGATCAAAGTGAATTATGCAGGCGCGCGCTGATATCGCGTCCGTTTGATTTAGAGGTAATTGGGCGTGCATTACGCGCGACGCCCACGGTACATGTATAAGTGTAAGTGCGTGGAGTTGGGTTGGATAGGAGCCTGCTGTATAGTTTTTGGGTCGAGGAGGTGGGTTGCTCTTCGTGATGACTCGAGGAAGTGGCCGCTGATTGCTGCGTGTGTTGCAGGATATTATTATACCGTTGAGATTGTAATATTTCGTCACTTATTGTGCTCGATGTATTCTTTGAGTTGAAAATATTTATTTTAACGAGAGATGAATTGCTTAATTTAGTACACGTCTAAGTTTTATAGTACACGCCGCTGTGTTTTGTCTTCTTAAAAAGTCGTGAGTCTATATTTGGATAAAACATTTTCTTCTCACGCAAACAGCTTTAAATTGTTTGTGGACGAGGCATTTTTCATGCCGAGAGTAGTTGGTTTTGCGTTTTGTTGGTTTCCGAGCACAAAAAAGAAATGATAAAACTTTGAAGCCAAAAGCACGTTTATACGCGAGTTTTCGTGGAATTTGAAATTTACGAAGTAAATATATATTTACCGGATTATGAAAATTCAGCAAAATTCAAATATATGCTACGATCCGTCGCTCTCGAAAACCTGTTGCGTTTATTAAAATTGATTTTCAATACTATTTTATTATCATTCTACAAATACATGTACACGCGCATCGTGTATTTAATATTTCAATGAAACGTTTTATTTTCAAACTTCGTATAACAAGTCCTATTACATTAAAATAATACCATATTTACTAATCCTGACATTAATAACGTAAAACTTCTTAACCTACATCCCACTACGCGAAAGCATCGCGGCAGCGTTTAATTATTTTTGAAGGACGTTATTCAATAAATATTATCCTTATCAAGTCGCGAGAATCTGTTTTCCTTACTTTTCAACCACCACGTATACGCATTATTAATCAGCAGATGCACCTGTAGCGCTCGCTTTGCGCCAAACAATGCCATTTCTCTATACCGTCAATTAATTTTCCAAACTTTACGCTCTCTCTCTCTCTCTCTATCTCTCTAGTTTCGGATTTCTATTCATGCAAATTACGATAAATCCTGATCTAGGATCGCTCGTAATTTCGCGCTGAAATTCATAAAGAATGCGGCGCGTGTATTATTTTCTCTCGAGATATCGCACACGAACTGCGCACATACACACTTGTTTATAGGACTTGGCATAATCATTGTAATGCGCATACACAGGACTTGGCATAATCATTGTAATGCGTGTGTACATATGCGCGTGCGCGCGCGCCGCAGTGAGCTGATCGCTCGGTACGGCAAACGAATTATTGACACGTATTATTTTTAAGAGGCATCTCTCTCTCTCGCGCTATTTACGTGGACTAATGTCTGTTTGACGAACGATAAATTAGCCCGTGACGAGGAGAGTAGGGAAATTACGCGCGGCGATTGCGAACAGCTGATGGACGGTCGATTTGTTTTGCCATGATGTTATACGTATATATATACGCTCGCGTACACACATTTGTCGTCGGCCGCAACTCGAGTGTACGAGCGATAACGGATTTGTATAAAATTTGTAAACAGAAGCGCGGTTTCGCGTATACGCAGGTGACACTGATTTATGGGAATTGATGAAAATTATTAAATAGCGCCGGCGACGAAGGGGGATTTATTCTGAAATTTCGTTAATCAATGCGGCTGATCTTAATGAGCAGTACCGGGAAAACGCAGTTGAGTTAAAATATTTTTTAAATTAATATGAAAGGTGTCTAGATTTTTATGAATGGTATATGTTTATACGTTGACGTATGTAGAAGTAGATTGCAAGCACGAACGAAAGCGTTATAAGGAACAATTTGTAATAGTTAATTAGAGAAACATTTTTAATTAGCGCAATGATGTAAAGGGGGTGATTAATCGAGTCGAGATGCATCTGGCAAATTTCTCAAGTCTAATTTTAAGAAGTATACGTGTTCAAATTAATTTCATTCTATATAACACTGAAAGAAAAAGCTGGGATTGTATAAGAATGAAAAGTATTCTAATTATTTTAAAAATATTAAAAACCTTTGATAATATCTTATTTAATATTACTGGCATTTTACTAACTGGCAAACGTATGCAAATTTACAGAAGTGATTCATAGAATTATACATACCATTTTACAAGGTTAAACTTGTAGATTTCAACTTTATTGTTATCAATAATAAATAATAATTGTTATCTAAACTTATATTATGGTCATGATGAATTGTAATATTTGAATTTTATGTTACACCTCCCGCTCACTTTATAGAATATAGAAAAACGCCTGACCCCGATCGCGCGAAGTTGCATAAGCAGCGGTCATCCGTCCAAGTGCTAACCCCATCCAGAGCTGCTTACATCTCTGCCACCCTATTATAACACGTCGGTTTATTTTCTCACACACATTATACATAAAAATATCACCTCGAACTACAATACTTTTAATATTTATATACCTATCGTATAACCAGCGCACGCACCTTTCCGCAAAAAAAGAGATCAACGCACAGTGAAAAAAAAAGCGATCTCCGCGCTGAATCGCCGATATAAACAATGCCCGTAGCTCTTGCGCCGACAACAATGGCCCGCGCGCGAATGGCCTTTTTCGCCGTGAGCTATTACACCCCGCCGGCAGGAAAATCCCTAAAAACGTCTATTATCCAGCCCCCGGGGGCGGTATAAGTGGCACGCGAGCGAGCGATATTCTTGGATCTTCCTCCTACCGGGTTTTCGGCTTTTCTTCCACGTAATAACCCCCGCGCGTTTCCATTTTCATGAGAATGGCCAACGACTTTTGTGTGCGGGGATGACACGCTATGCTTTTAACGATATATCGATTAAGTTTGACTTTAATTCGTCGTTTGGTGGCGTTTTCTTTTTCGTTTTGTCTTTGAAAGGATTGCATTGTTATTTAGATTTTGCGAGGGTGCGCTATTTGTTGGCTTTTGTGCGTGTGTTGGAGTAGAGGGGAGTGTTATTGCAGCCCGTTATTTCTATGAGAACGGAAGGAAGTGATATATTAAAATTGTGATTGTAACTGCGGAAAAAAGTTTTTTACGCTTCAAAATTTATCATCTCCGTAAATTTTAAGCACTACGGATTATATCTGCTTGATTGTATATCTGAAAACATCCTCTTCGTTATTTTCAAAATTTTGTTTATCCGGTTTCTAATTTTGTCGCACGCGCGCGCACATCACTGACTCAGTGTGTAAAAGAATCTAGTTTTATTTCGATCAACAGAGCGAATAGTGTGACAGAATATTCAAACATTTTTTAAGCTTCTTCATAAATAATTAGCACGAGAAACACAGGTCTAATTCTGTCGTATTTGTCACCAACAAGATAATAAAACCAGCGTACGACTGAATTTCAACAAACCTTGATATTATATATATACTGAATTCATTGAATAAAATAATGATCATTTTTGTTTTTAAATTTCCTTACTATTTCAAGCGATTATTTCCTTTACATTTTTTTTCTAAGATGGAAAGAATTGATAATGCAACGGTGCACCTGCAATGTTATATTATACCAAAACAATGACTGTAATTCTTATCCAGTCGCTCTATCATTGAATAAAAATAACAACTCCTGCAAATATACTGATAATTCCACTTGGTGTATATAAACAGATGTTTGCCTGATAGCGCGAGCGTAAAATCAATATGGCAATGAGCACTGCACGCTTCGATCAATAAAGATGCCATACAGGCTGAATGCATATTATTGATATAACCTCGAAAAAGCCGAATAAATAAAATATTAACTACAGACGGCGCGATTGAGCCGCATTATTTGCATGCATAAAGCGCTTTTTCTGATCGTTATAAAAATTTTAATCATCACAATTGTGCGAAAACCGTGACTCGCCAAAGAAGAAAAAGAGCAAAATATGAGTGGACGATTTGTTATGAATTCGATTAAAGTCGTACACACTGCACGCGCAGGCATAACGTTATAAATTATAGTTATTAATACCTGCCACTGCGGTATAATGTAACCTAATATTAGAACCGAAGGAATTTTCCAATCCTCGCATTCACACATTGACACCATTCGATGTTTCATTTCTCTTCCGACCTAAACTAATCATTTGTCAAGAATTTCCTTCAAAATGTCACTACGCACATCAACGCGAACGCCAAGGCACCCAGGCGACATTGGACGAATCGCCTATCAAGACGCTTGCTCGCGCGACAATTGAATCCGATAAGAATCTCAAACAGCCGCGTATAAAGATAATCATCGACCGGCGGTATATAAAGGGGTGAAGTGAAATCCTATATACGTAAATATACATTGGCCCGAGTGAGCCACTTGGCTTTTTAATGGCCGCTGAACAAACGTCGAGGTTCATTTATTAACCCGCGGATCTTAATGGAAGAGCCTTGAAGGGGACTATACGCGCTGAGTTGTGCTCGTAAAGTCCGAGATGCGCTGGAGTTCCTGATTGGCTGGAGATCGTGGGCAGAGAAGGAGGATGGTCTTTTTGTAGTGTATTTGCAAAGTAAATACGGACGTGTTTTTGTAGTCATTTTTGAATATTGGTCAGTTCTTGTATAAGACGAATGACACTAAAATCTAGCTCATCAAGGGGAACAAGCACAGCAGCAGTTATTTTCAACACGGATTCCACACCATATCCCCGGTAATTTTCCCCACGGAGGAGGGTTTTTCTCCCTCTTCACTCAAGAACGAGTGCTCCATAAAAAGGAGAGCCCAGCGCATAGTGCGTGGATATGTTCCTGTTTGTTTGCGCGGATGTTTTGTTTGCGCCTCGCACAGCAGACACACACACACACTTGCTTGGCTTATAACCGAGTTATTTATTCGGCCGCTCTCGGAAAACACATGGAAATAAATACGAATCAGATAAAAATATGATCAAGTGCTTTGTTTCCCTTACCCTCCCTACTCTGTCTTTTTTTGCTGCCCGGCCGTATTCCTCAATATCAGTTATGAAAGGAGTAGTAATAACACATTGTTTGTCGTGCGCGATCTGTAAACAGATAATCTAGAGGCCCCGCGCGTGATATCGAGAGGCGTTGTTGCAAAAAACTTTGTATGAGGACTAATTCGCAAATTAGCCGCGCTAGCGTTGGAATAATTTATTTTGCCCGAGGCTTTTTTTCGGTGTATATATCGTTTTATTTTGCATGAGAAAGTCGGCTTTACAAAACGTTACAGCGCGCGGATTGAAACGTCATACCTCTCCGGATAAACCTGCATCGCAGTCGGCAATCAAAATTCACTGACTGACTGGCGCTCTTGTGAAGTTCAATCAGAAATATTGAAACCGCAGTAGCTTTTTGTTAGAGCAATTTTTGTAACTGAACTGCTCTCGCTGCGGTTTGTTTCATCACTTTTCAAGTTCGAATTCTTTCACATTTTATTTTAAAAGTTTGGATTTCGCGCGGGCTTTTCAATTTTTCAGTTTTTTTTTATATTTTTCGAGTTTTCAAAAGAATATTTAGAAATTCAATCTATTTTTTTTCGTTAAAAGGAAATTCTTAAAACCACAAACAACAGCTATTCTCGTTGGTCAATTTTGCAAAAAATGCGTTGTACAGTTGACGTTAAAAATAAAGGAACATACGGTGCTTTTTCCTTGCTTTATTATTGCCATGTTGACAGAATAAAATTGAATATACATATATATATTAAAATAAAATTTAGTATAAAAAACTCCTTCATGTTCCTGTTCTACATTTAATTTTGAAAACCATCCGAGTCCTCGACTATTTTTGTCAAAACACTATATACAGCGACACTTGAACAAACTGGGGGGAGAAAAAAAGAGCGATAACAACGGCTCTCCACAAGCACACACCGCGACGACCACTTTGCGCGCACACGACAGTACATTTCCATTGTCGCACTCGGCGATTTTATCTATATACATGCATCTCTCGATCGGTCGCGACATTCAGAGCGAAGGATGCATGCGAGTCCGTCGAAGAGGACGAAATCATCAGTAGTGTCTCTTGCATATATATCAAAGAAATAATTGAGAACTTGCGCGTGTTTTTATATATATTCCGACGCTGGCGCGTTTATTTTTGTCGTATATAATATATAGCTGTCCTGAAATTAGGCGGCTAGGGATATATCAGACACTCTGAAATTATTTTCACGTGGACGAGGGTATTTATAGAATAGGTTTGTTGTGAAAAAATATGGCAAGTGTATGCTTTTCTTCGCGGTCGGTTTATTTTTCTTGGGAGTATATTTTGCAGTGCTGCAAGCATGAGAGGGGAGAGAAAGAGAGATACTGGTTCCTTTGAGTTCAGCATTATGCCAGCTTGTTTGTTTAATGGTGTAAGGTGGACTGTTCGACCGATGGAGTGGAAATTGTAGCATTTTGTAAGATTCAGATTATAAAGTTTGATAATAAGTATTTAAAAAATGTTGTCTTTTTTGTTCGACAATTTTAATAAATTCTTTAGATTTTCATGAGTTTTTTCTTTTTTTTAAGTAGGTAGATAACGGTTATGTGAACTCAAGTTATATTATGTATGAAATTGTTCGGCGCCACATATTGTTATCATACTCGTATTCGTAAGAGTATACGTTTTTAATTAATTAAATGATATTGCGTTGCTTAAAAGCATAAACATTATTAAGGTAAAAGGTTATACTTTGTTTTTGCGGGCCACGCCAAGGGTAATTTGACTTTGCGAATATGCAAACGCGCAGAATATAAAAATAAAAAAAAAACATACCTCTTTTATCTCGCTGGATATTAAATTTAATAAAAATACGCCGTAAAAAGGAACCTTGCACGCTGCGCTCCGTCTTTTCGATTACTATACACTATACCTAACCGTTAAAATTTTCATATTAATTAAAAATCTCTTTTGTTAAAAAAAAAAACACGTTATTAAATTTGCAATTCCCATCCAACACAATCCGACGGCGACATTTAATCACCCACGCGCCAGCTCATAAAGATCACGCTGACAATTTATTATACCCTCCAATAAGAAGAAAAGAATAAAGAGAAAAGAAGCCGTGGAAAGAAGCGCGGAGAAGTCTTCGGTGCGCCATCGCGAGGCAGACAGCTGCTAAGCCTAGGGATTACAACGAAGATCGCACGTAGGGAAAGAGACAGAGAGGAAAAGTCGCTGATCGCGACGTAATTTTTTTTCTTCCCTTCCCTCTCTCTTTGACATTGCGCGGACTAGGCGAAAGTGCGTTTTATATATACTAGCCGGCGTTCTGACGAGGGATTTGTCGCGCAGGGATGCTAATGGGCAATTCTCGAGTTTTCTCTTTTCGCGTGACTATATAAGGCCAGCGGAGGAATGTATATAAGTAGAGAGAGTGATTTATTATTTTTGTTTGCGCGTTCGTGCGGTTTATCGTGATTTTAGGGAGATTCCGGATGAGTAAGGGGACGAGGGAGGTTGGGATATGCGGCGGTGGCTTTTTTTTGTTTATCTGGGTGAGGTAATTAAGTGGTTGTCGGGGATGAGGGTGGATGATTATTTTCATTTTCGTTGCTTTTGGCGCGGGAAAGTCAATGTAATAATTTACTTTTATAATTAATTTTTTTTCATTAAATACTGTTATGCAAAAACCTTTTTCATTCTTAATTATATAGCAGTGATTATTTATATGACCTCATTACTATCTATGAAAGTAAAATATATATTGATATACATATATTTAATATAACAAAATACAAAAAATACTAATAAACAATATCAATGAATACGAATTGTCACGAGCGACCGAACCAAAACATTCATTCTTTAGTATCTTAGATGGGCCATGTTTTATTATCAAAACAATCGCACTAAAATAATTGAAATTTCCTTGAAAATCAACATTTAAATTACTCCCCGAGAAAAAACAAAGCATCCAAACAACGGGCTCGGCTTCTTTCATTATACAAAAAACCATTATTTCTCCGTAACCTCGTAGCTCCCATCATCCAACAACAAGGCAAGCCTATACCAACCCCGCGCGTCTTACGGATGCAAGCCAAACTATAATCATAATTTCTAATTTACGGAAAACAAGAGCGTCGTCCGCGCGTAGATCGAAAAGACAAAGGCGTCGGCAGCAGCGCGTTGGCTTTTTCAATTATCGCGCGAGCGCTCGCTTTCCGTAATAACATCACAAGCGCCTCGTTGCCAGTGGATAACGCGCGTCTATGTAAATGCGGCTGCGCGCGGGCGCCAGTAATGAATGTAAAATAATTTTTCAAGACACCGCGAGGTAGTGTCTTTCTATCGGACGCACGTGCTTTTTTATTTTCTTTTGATAAGTTGATTCTCCCGATTCCACATTCAGAGACTATCGAGCGTGAACACGGGAGGGACAGAAAGAGAGTTATACAGTGTAGAGCGCGAATTTTAATTTCAAATGCAATTTTCCTCGCCAAATGCGTCCGCGGGTTGTTTTGGTTTTGCCGCGTGCTAAGAGAAGTAGAAGCAGTAGGGCATTTATATTGCGCGCGCCCGGGAAGAAGAAAATAATTTCGCCGGAGAGTCGACAGGGAGAGAAAGCGACGCCTGCGACGACCTCTACAGTGGCTGGGCCAAGAGTAATTTTCATGCTCGTGCGTTTGTCCTATCGTTTATGCGTGCTGTATATATACGTAAAAAAATAATAAAACATAAATAACGAGTGCTGGGGAGGGATGGCGCTTTGAAAGTGGTACATCCTGTTTACATCAGATAATTATTCTTTAAATTCATCTTTTTTAGAAATTTTAAGGTTAGGAATAATTTCAATGCTTTAAAACACATGTTTGAAAAATTGAAAGATTGAAAGTGAATTTTCAAGTCCGAAATTAATGTTTAAAAATAGAAAATTTTAAATGATTCTCTTTCTTTTTATAATAATTATATAGAATTATTGATTAATTATAAATTTCTTAACTAATTTTCAGTTTAAAGCTAATATTATTTATGTATTCGTTAATTTCCAGTTAATTGATATCATATATTTTACTTGAAGTTTTCTATCAAAATTTATTTATTTTAGAAAAACCATTATGCTAAAATAGATTATTTGTCATAAATTTAATTTTAAAATAATAAAGTTGTTCAACTTTTGTTTATTAAATAAGCTATACGGATTTTGCATATTAACGAATCCGAGCATTCGATTTTGAGTGAGAGTTGTCTCAAGGACTTGAGTGACCAAAAGTAGTATAGCTTCACTCAAAAATCTGACCTGACCCCCCATTATCTTCTTCTTGGTATTTAGTGGCGCCAGTTGTTTGTACGGGCATCCCCTCCATTATAGGAGAAAGCGTCTGCACGTCCCTTCTCAAAGCGAGTATATAACTGTCGAACGCACCCCGAATTCAGTACACTCAAAATTTTCCTGCTGAACAGTTCACTCAACAGTTCTGTATTCGAACATAAACTCTGCTCTGCGTAGCAAGTTTACGGTCAGTCCCCGTGTGAGACACTTTTCAAAACTTTGAAAAACCAAATAATTTGATAATTATAATTATGAGTGAAGCAGCATCATCTTCTGCAAAAACATTTGCTGAAAAACACGCCGAGCGCATGAAACGCCTACAAGAACTCCACGTTAAAAGGAATGAAGCACGTCAAGATAATCACAAGAAAGTTATAGAAGAAGATAAACGGAAGAAACTGCCCAAGAACTGGGAATCTAGGAAGCGTCAAGCTGAATGGATATTAAACAATGAAAAGGCCAAACAAGATGCTGAAGAAAAAGGACTTGACTTTGAAAGGACAAAACTTTTAAATATCGATGCGATAGAAGCACAACGGCTATCAAGCAAGAAGAGAAAAATCTCACCAAATGACGGTTTTGCTGATTTTGAGCAAGCTACTGTAAGGCAATACAAACGACTTGTTAAAGGAAT
>UXGD01007002.1:0-11619 GCA_900474315.1 Torymus auratus | reverse complement strand
TACTAAAAACTGTCATATACTTGTATATTAATTCGTTTTCTGTTATCCGTATTCGATTTCAATTCAAAACCCTTAAATTTCTATTACATTTGAAATTTCAATATTTTGGTATTATACTTAATGTATTTGTATATATTAAATTACATTCAGTTACATTATTCTTAAAATTCAGTAATATTTAAGGACATTTAAGAAGGTCTGAAACTGAAATATCCGGAGACGTACGACAGTGAACAAGTCAATTATTTCAAAAACTTACTATTTTACGTCTTCTTACCTTCCTCTTCTACGTGGACCTCTAATTTTTTAAAGAATCGACTCGCTTTTTGTTGCACGTCTGCGTAACTCCAATATGATCAAGAATTTCAAGAAAAGACAATAATACTTTTCATATTGACTGACAAGACCAAGACAAGAGAGACATTTTCAAGAATTTCCAAGAGCGAGACAATAATTACAGAAATATTGTATATTGTCTTGCTTTTGTGCAGCCCTACAAAATACCGCCACCCAACTATTCGTTCAATCACCATGCACACACAGAGAGACATACCACTAACAGCCTCTTGCAACTCATCGGAATCACACTGTTTCCCTGAAATTCAATATTCACCCTCTCTATCCCCGAAAAAAACCGTGTTGTACCACCCCAAAGTACAGCAGCACCACCTACAGGGTAAGTCGAGTCAGCCGAAAACCGCGCGCCGCGCACGCGTATAATAACAGCGGCCTTTGTCCTCCGGTATTCCCGCACCCCGCACATCCATATATACATATACATGGTGCGCACGTATATATACGTGTGTGCGACAATGCGCCGCCGACGAAAATGTAAACACGATAAAATCCATCGGACGCGCGAGCAAACAGGACCGAGGTTCGATTTGCACTTGGCACCGGGCCTGCCTGCCTGCCTGCCTGCCTTTCAATTATCCCTTGACGTACAAAAAACCCGTGCGTAGGTGGACGGTGTGCGTATGTGTGTGTTTTTTTAAAGGGTGCAGGGAGAGGATTTTTCGGAAGCTTGGGGTGGATTCCTTAAGGGGCATATATAGGGAGTGGTGGACGTTTGATGTGTCGGGATCGAAGTGATGGAGGATAGTGACTCGCGTGAATTATTGAGAATGGGATCGGAGCTTTGAAAATTAAGGCGGGTACTGGTGTTTTCGTAAAACCGTCAGACTTTTTTTTTTGAGTGGTCCGCGTTTGGTTGTTATTTTATATAGGGTCTTGCCGATGAAACGTTATACGCATAACACATCATTAAATTAACGAAGCGAACGGACACTATACTTCCTTCGTATATTATCCGTTCATCTCTGATAGTATTAACATTATTCCAAGAACTATATAATAGTACCGGAAATTCCTCATTACAGCAATAATTATTATTGATCCTGCGAATAATAGAGACGAATAATAGTGGAGAAGGGGTTATATGTAGCGGCAATAGAACCGCTTCACAACTGTAATTGAAAATTCTGACACAGTTACAATAGATGACTGTATTTGCAGATGAACGGCAATACGGGCATTCCCGGGAAATATTGGAATCGAAACTTTTCATATTTGATGCCACGGGTTGGCATGTATGGGTATGTATATGTTTGAACAGCGAATGACTGTGAAAGTATGCGAAATTCAAAACTAGTCGGGAAAACTGGAGTATGAAATATGGAATGAGGATGTTTCGAATTTCTCGCGGTAATTCGTGTAATTCGATAATGTGAGCTTCTATATGCGATGAAATATTTTCTGTTTACACTTTTTAAAATTTAAATCAGAAATATGTAAATTAAATTTTTGAATTTTTATATTTTTTTCGTAATTCTGTTATAATCTATAATAATGCAAACTGAAACGAGGTACAACTGTGTCTTGGTTATATTAACAAAGAATAATGGACGCACCCTTAACACATTTAACCCCAGAATTATACCACCAATCGCCGTTATCAACATATTCTGCCCTCACCTGGCATAAAAACATTATCAAAGAGCGATTCCGCGAAATTGCGGCGGGTCTCCTCGTTAACGCAAGCCTACACCGATCCGCGACAAAGGTTTCGAAAAAAGCTCCACCCAGCCAATTATTTCCTACTAACTAGGCCCCATCAGCGCGTTCCTCTTTTAAAAATTACATTACTCTGCCTCACATAATTACATTAAAAAATGATCGATCGCGAATTCGCGTTGATACCGCGCTATATGCGTCCCCCGCGATGTCACTGTGTACGATTTCGAGCGCTAATGAAAAACCCTCGACGTCCATGTTGCTCGCATTCGATTGATATCGTTTATTTCCGCGAATGAAGAGACGTAGAGGGAAAGAGAGAGAGAAAAAAATGGAAAAACGGTATTATATATATAAGCGTGACGGTATAGGGGAGAAATTTTTGCGTGCGCGTGTTCTCTCTCTCTCGTATTAATTATTGGCCGTGACAATTGCATAAGTGGAAACTCGCGTGTCTCGTCGCGGGGATGGACATAGAGAGAGAGACACGCGCCGCTGAAAAATGCATATATACGAGGACAAGGACGGCTAGAAAAAATAATCTGCTTTACCGACGAGGCGTGTTGCGTAATGGCTGTTCCGCTCTACTTTCTGGATTCTCGTTCTTTATTATTGTTTTTACAGCGTTGGGCGGGTTGTTATGGTCTAGATTGCCGGTTGAATACTTAATGGCTATTATTGGTATTAGGTTTTGAAGAGCGCATTTATATTTCATGGTAGCGATAATGCGGTAAACGTGGAGGAGGAATAGGGTAGAAAGCTCTTCGAATGAATATTTTATCATTCGGCGCTTTGTTGCAGAAGAACAAAAACAAAAACATTTTATGGTTGTTTATCCAAGTTTATCAAAAATACATTAAATTCAACATTATTTCCCGTGTAAATACTCAATATCATTTAATTTTGCAGTAAATTGATAAATGAATATTGTTTTCGTTTCCACGAAAACTATTTAGGTCAGCATTTATAACTTTTATTCCTCATTCATTGGAAATAACCATCTGGCTTTTCACGTAGATATTTTTATGATAAATCTAGCTTAAATTTTAGGGGTAATCAAATTGTTAACATGATACGTAACTGAATATAGAACTTGGTGAATTAATGAAGATTTTAACCCATTACGAATCCCCTCTTTATATCTATTCCATAATTAATAAAATTTAAAACAAAATAACTACATTTACAATCAATAATAACACCTCAAAATAAAAAAAAACCATCTCAACTAACCATAAATCTCTCTGTTCTTTGTTTCAGGTGAGTTCGAAATCACACTAAGCCCCCATCTCTTCCACCCACCGCACCCGACTCGTAAGTACTTACGCAAGCCCCTTTCACTCCCCCTGCGCAACAAACAACAGCCCAGCACCACGAAGAAAAGAGAAAAAATAGCGCCCAGGATCTCCGACGGCAGCCGCGCGACGAATCGATGTCCAAAACCCAATTTGCCGCGTCGGTGAGCTCCGGAAGAGACAAAAACACGCGGGGTTGGATATCGGGAGAGGAATTTTTCCTTCCCCATGCGCGTCGATCCGTGAATGCTAATTAAGAACGCGCGCCGCATGGCCGAGAATTAATTAGCGGAATCTCGATGGGGTGAAACACGAAGGGGGGGGGGGCGTGAGGGAAGAACGAAGGAGTGCGCACAGGGGTTGCGGCAACGGCGACGATGGTGGTAGTATTGTGTCGCAAGGGTGTCTCGGAATGAATGCGAGTCGAAGGGTGTGGGTGTCTGGGGATTCTGCGTTTTGACTCGTTTCGACTTTTTAGCGTGGGGCTCTGTCGATGCTGATGAGTGGTTAGGTAGATATGACGATCGGGGGGTTGAAAATGATTACGCAACGGTTTTGCATTGTTATTGGTAGATGGTGGATTGCGTCGACGGGGCAAGCGAATCGTTGATCCTGTAAAGTAATGACGTTTCTAGTTTTGTAGTGCTTCTTGCTAACTGGTCGAAGGTACTTGTTTTACGTACATGTATAATCATAAACATTTACTTTATACTATGAGTTCGTCTATAAGATTTGGAAAAGTACTAAACGCAAAACAAATTACAACTTCCCATTACAACTCTTTTAACAATAAATTCTTCACTATAAGAATTATGAATCTACCTCAAATCAATACTTATTTTGATGAGATCAACAACCCCTTGTTTCTGTGCCACATTATATTGATAAATCGTCTCATTCAGAAGAAACTTCTCTCTTCACGATTTCCAGTCGCAACGAAAACTCCGCTTTTTCCGCAACCTCCCCCACATTTATATATACATCACTGTGAAAAAATAACCGCTCTCACATTCTAAACTACAACTTTTTTCTTCTGCTCTCAAAGCCTCGCGCCAACAAAACCTCAAACTTTCTGAAAAAATCAGCACAAAACGCCATCCCTCCCATGTACGCGCACGCGCTCGGAAAAAATTCCTCTCGCTCGTCCGCTCAATTCGCATAATGCCAACCTCCCTCTCCTCCCATCCTCTCACTCTCGGCAGAAAAAGGGGAACCCCCTTTTTCTCGCGCTGCCGCTGCAGTAGTATAGTCTCTCTTTTGGCTCGCGACTGCGCCGGCAATGCGGCACTCGAGACTCCCTCTCTCTCTCTCTCTCTCTCTCTCTTTCTCTCCGTCGCGTCTGCGTCGCGTCCTTTATCGGCCCTCCGCGATCTCGCCGCCGTCTTCTTTGTTTCGCCATTTTTGCCTCTCTCTGTCGCTCTCTGGGTTCTGCCGTTGAGAAACAAAAAGGCCGTGCGCTGATTTTTTTTCTCGCTGCGGCGCAGAGCCGTGGAGAGGGTGCGGATTATGGGGTGTGCATGTGTATACATACGTGTGTAGGGCGAGGCGAAGAATGCGAGGGGAAAAATTGTGCTCGCGAGGTTTTCAGGTGAACGCGCGCAGTGAGGAAAGTTGAAATTGAGGAATATTTTGGATAATTGTCGGTACGAGTTTAGCGTTTCTGCTTTTGATGGTGTAATTTGATTTTGTTTGCTCCGAATGCGCGTGTAATAATATTGATTTTAAAGTATTAATACTTGGTTTAATCGGAATTGAAATACGTTTACATAATTTATAGCAAACACGATATTATACAAAGGATTTAATTTATGATTTATAATTCAGGTTATTATTCCATATTCCGTTATTTACAGTTATTTCATGATACTATGTATATAGATGCGTAATTATTTACTCGATGATAAAAATATAATTATGATTTCAATATCAGTTACCATTATTATCGAATATATAATTAGGGCTGCACGATATAGCAAGATTAATCTTGAAATTGTATTGTCTTGCCTCAAAAATCAAGACAATAATCGATAAAATATTTATATATACTTTTCAATACAATATCAAGATTATGGTGTCAAGAATCCTGTCTTGTCTTGAAAATAACAACATTTTCTAATCGTAATATATTCGAGTGATAAAACCCATGCGGGGTGGTCGCTGAGACGTTCCTATATCCCCTCAGGCCGACTTACGTAGGTACGTGAGGTCAGAGTAAGGGGGTGCGCCGACTAGCGGCGACCCGCGAACTAGGCTCTGACTGCCGAAACATATATGGCGGGAAAAATCAAATTTTGAATTTGGCTTTTATTTATGCGTGTGCCGAAATTTTATTTTTTTTTTCATATTAAACCTAATGTATTTGTATATTAAATTATGTTCAGTTACATTATTCTTAAAATTCAGTAAATTTTTAATAGTGAATCATTTAAAAGGGAGTTACGAAGACGTGAACAAATCAATTATTTAAAAAATACTTACAGCCGAATAGCCGGAGACTACGAGTTCCATGCAAAAAGAATCAGTTGTTGAGACACACAGACTTTTTTAATAATCCAATATCTTACTGTCGCACGTCTACATAACTCACTTTTTGCGGGGGCCTCGCGTCCGCAGGCTATTCAGGCTCGCGAATATTTCAAATAATCCATTCGACTACAGTCGCACATCTCTCCCCTGAATCCCCGAACCTTCTGAAGCCTTTTGTAAATAAGCAACTTGCTTACTGTTTCGCGTCTGCGTGCCTTCCTCTTCTACGTGGACCTCACGTGCCCCGACTATTTAGGTTTAAGACTTTTTTATAGCACTGTGTGACCTAAGCCCGTACTTAGGTCACGCCTATCCGTGACCTAAGTAAAAGTAGGTAGTACTTTTTTGCACCGTGAGGTTAGCGCACGAGCGTAGCTCGGTACGCTCGGGTCTTAACTTCACGCCGTGCAAAAAAGTGCTACTTAAGTCACACGTATCGTAATGTACTATTATATAATCACTTGCTGTTGACCTTTGTGAGCCTTTTGTAATGATTGACTCACTTTACTGTCACACGTTTGCTTAACTCCAATATGATCGAGAATTTCAACAACAACAAAAGCAAGACAATAATTACGCAGAAATATTGTGTTGTCTCGCTCTCGTGAAGCCCTACGCAAAGTAAAAAGTATAATTTTACTAAATGTGGTTGAAAAACATTCAGTCAACAAAGTATAATAATTGAAAAGTCGAAATAAAGTTTTCATTCACCGCGTTAATCATCCCCTCGTATCACCCCACCGACGCAATCCAGAACCTCCAAACCAAACAATGCACCACCGAAAAAAGTCCACCCCTCAACCTCATAATTACCCTTATCGCTCTATCTTCTTCTCCCACCATCTCGAAAACGCGAACGAAGAAAAGAAAAATAATATTGGCGCAATCTACCCTCGAGGATCTTTCTCTCTCTCTCTGTCTGTCTCTCTCTCTCTCTCTCTCTGTCTCATTCGTCGCATTACGCACGTGCCGTCGCCGCGTTATCGTCGTTATAAAGGGAGGGAGGAGGCTGGTCTCTATATTAAGAGAAAACTGCACAACCGGGGCGACAATAAAACGAGATGCGAGATAAGGAAAAGGTGGAGGAGCGATGTTTTCAATAAGGGGAGGACGGAGGAAGACTGTGGTGGGTTTCTTATGTGGAGTTGGTGGCTTCTAGGGCTAGGCTGCACCAGAAACTTTGTGGAGGGTTGATTTTGTGAGGTTTCCCGTGAGTTAAAGTTGCTTTGCCGAAATAATTAGACTGGAATACTTCATTGAATATTCTTTGTCGTCCTGTCTTATTCACTATCTTGTAAATTTTCCGTATTCAATTACAATAATCCCTATATAGTCTATTCAAATAACTCACCAACGATACGCGTAAAACCATAACTTCAAACTTCGCAGCAACGAAAACTTCAGCACAAACTCTTCCAATACACTTCCAATACAGCCCCATCACGGCAAATTTTTAACCAACAAACAACAGGCCAACTTTCGTCACCGCATTCTTCTTCGTCGTCCCCTATAACCTCCTGATCCCATCGTTCGCCTCACTCCCGAAACTTCGTAACTCACATCGACGCTCCTCTATTCAAAATTATACTCTCCACCCTCCACCAGCAGAGCTTATCTCCCTCTGGCCAAGTTCGCAAGAGGTCGACGGCAGCAGCATCGACTCTCTGTCGCGCCTCTTTATCGCTCGGCGCGCAGTCAATGCGCGCGCTATACTACCGCTGCTGCTGAAAAGAGTGTCTGCGCTCTCGCGCCCGCGTAACCCTCATAATGCCCCCCGCGATTGCCGCGTGTGCGCCAACGAAAGATAACGCGCAGCTTTTTTGTGCGCGAGAACGCCGAGGTTCTTTTCGTGGAGGCTCGGCGGCAGAATCATGAATGGGCCGGAGGTTGGGGATGAGATTTTTTGAATGGAGGATGGAACGCTGGAAAGGTGGATGATGCGCGGGTTTGGAATTTTTTTGATGGAATTTGCGTGGATTCGGGTTGAGGTAGTGAAAGGGGAGTATAATTGTTGTTTGCTGAATATTTTGATATTGTAACGTGTATGCGCTAACATATTCTAATTTGCACGAATTTTTCTTGAATTATGAATGGTTTATATTGTAAGGCTGTAAGATAAATATATAATTTTCATAATATTTTATGTGTTCGATAAAACAAACATTATAATGAAAAATGTTATAAAATATACTGCTTTTCATAAAGCTCAATTTAATGGATTTTATAGTATTACATTTTCACAATATATCAAGAAATATAAATAGATAAACGCATTTTTCCACGTTGTAGGTATGCGCTTTTAAAAGAGAAGCTTTCGAACAGTGGCTTCAAAATGGTCGGCTCTATCCGCGACAGTACATATATACTGACGGAAGTGTATAGATAGATACCGAAGTATGGATTTTAAAAACTGAAATGGACTTTTATTTCTTTTTAGAGATTAATGCGAGAGACGATTTGATCTACATAGTATTGCTTTTTCCGCATATATATTAGAGAGTTTATTTGATTTTCTTATAACTGTAATAAAAAAATGCAGTAAAAAAAATTTTTTTTTTTACCTTGATTTTATTTTATAGATCTATTACTTTTTTATATCTCATATGTTGCTCTCGGCCGTGCGCGCGTGTACTAAAACCGTTATCAAGCAGTAGTTTCCTGCCTGGCATCGAAGCTCTATAAAATGTCGCGATCGTTAAAACTCCTAATACACTCCATATACATCTTTAATTATTTCATTCAGAATTTACATTCACCAAGTAAAATCGTATCTCCTGTATTTCAAACGAAAATTACATTCTTAGAAAGAACAAACATTATATACAAAATAATCTTAAAAGCACTTTATCAGCGAAAAGAAAATCAAACGTATTACAGTTTTACCCTAACGAGGCAGCATAAATCCTAGACAGATCCTTTCATCCCGATTGCGAATATCTATCTTCCCCCTTCACCCACACCCATACATCCACGCATCTTTATCCTTCTTTCGCCACTACTACTGCCACGACCCTTCCTTCTGCTCTCGTGTCTCCCCGCCGTCAAATCTTACTCCGTCTCTCTCCTCGTTCCTTTCTTTTTTCGGCCGTTCTATTATCATGCGACCCTCCCGCGTGAGCATAACGCGTTTGCAGACGTGACAGTTAATTACGCGTAATTAAATTCAACCTCCCACGCGGGTCTAGCATTGCGGAGAATATCGCACGCGCGTATGACGCGTGATTTATAAATTTTTCTCGATGAAGCCTGTCGCCGGTGTGATTGTGTCGCCCGCCGCCGCGCGTTATTTTAATTATATAGATGCAATGCGCGGTTAATTAGTCGATCTTTTTGCCGTGTATATATTATTATTGCTCTCGAGAATAATGAAACAAACAAAAAAACCGCGACGCGCTGCAATGTTGTTATAATAAACAAGGAGCTGACAGTCTATTATATTTCATTTTCGCGCTGATGAACAGAGCACATTGCTAATTAAGCATTATTCATTCAGCACGGTTAATTAAAAGATCGCCAGCCGGCCTTTAATACGCCTCGAAAGATTCTCTCGCTCTTTAAAAAAAATATTGTAAAATCCATCTAAAAAACGCGAGCGCGAAAAAAACGACCACTCGCGAGGAAATAACCTTTCACTATATACTTTCTCATTCATGACTAATGAACGTTACATGATTTTTTTCCTCTATCACCCACGGTATAGGAGAGTCGCGGTGCGCAGCATTTTTCCATTCTCCTGCTCCTGACGTTTAATCATTCGCTAATACACACTCCCCTCCTCTTCCTCTGTCTTTTTTTCCCTGCGCGCGGCTCCCGTGTGTTTCATTATCCCGCCCACTTCGCCTCTGCTTTTTTTTGCGCTAGCGAGCGAAGGAAAATGGAAATCCGATATCGGCGCCTCGGCTTTAAAAAAACGAAGAAGAAGACGAAAGAGAAACGAGAGAGGGAGAGAGAGAGAGACGTAAGCCACGATGCAAAATGCGCGTGGCGGGAAATTCTATGCCGAAGGCAGTGATAAATAAGGGACGCCGACGCGATAAGAGGATCAGCCTTATAAATTAGGGTTCAGAGAGAGAGAGAGAGAGACTCTCGCCCCCGCTGGGAAATTCGCGATTCCGCGGAGCGATGATTAATTGGATTCGCTAATTCGCCGATTTAAAATATCTCCCTCTCTCTCTCTGTCTCTGTGTCTCTCGCGGGGACGGTAGAGACTGGGAGCTTTATTTCGGCGGGGCAAGGTTTTATCGCGTCTTCGAGCGGTGAGCAATTTTTGCGGATCTAGGGACAATTTCCGCGGGTTTTCCGGCGATAAATTGCCGGGTAATGGGGCCCCGGGTTTAAGTATGAAGTTGTCGGGAGGGTGCGTTAAAGTTTTTAAGCGGGTTCTTGCGGCGGCGCTTGAATGAGGTTCTTAGTTTTAAAAAGAAGTTCCGTTGCTCTTAGGATTATACTCGCGTCCTCTGATGCTTGCGGAAGTTTGCGTTAAAATTGTATTGCGGGAGGCAGGAAAAGAACGCTTTTTACACGCTAAAAATGAAATAAAAATACGAGCTTCTGACTAAAAATACACGCAGTAGAAAAATTCCGTTGAAAAAATTGACGAGCTTTTCTGAGTATATACGATGGGAAAACGAGAAAACTGATATATACACGAAATTGAAACGTAAATATACGATTCGTGTGAAATTTGATCGCTCCTATCGTTAAAAACATCGCAAAAATTCCGAAAAAAGCCTCGTTTCAATCGCGGCATTCACGTCAGTAAAAACGACCCTTAACCTACAAATTCTCCAAATTATCGGCGGAACCGTCAGAAAAACCGTATACCGCCACTATTCACTATAACCTCTAACAAGCGCTCGAACATAGTCACGCACACATCTCACTACGCGCAAAACGTCCAACTCTCTCTCTCTCTTTGAACGCGATTTTCCCGCGTCACGCAGTAGCAGCGGAACGAACAAATCCAAAACTCGACGACGCTGTCAGCGTGCGCAATTAAACGAAAGTCTCGCTGTATACATATATATAATACAGAGAATTTTGCTCGAGCTTAGAATTGGCTGGATTATATTTCGGCTGACGCGCGCTGGCATCGATTTTTCCCTTTTCGGACCCCCGCGCGCGCCACTCTCGCACAAATCGCGTTCTAATTGACGTGTGCCGGCGAGAAAAGGGGAAGGCGTAGAGGGAGAGAGGGTGAGAGAGAGAGATAACGAGACGGAGGGGGCGGAATGGGATGTAACAGTCGTCGTGAATATTTATACAAAGAGGACGTAGGTGTGTGTGTGAGAGAGAACGGGGAGGAACTGATTGCGTAATTGGAATCGAAGTCGTGAGGGAGCTGCTGAGATTCGCAGAAAAAATGGAGACGCGTTTGTTCCCTTCTTGTATATGGCGAGAGAGAACCGAGGCTTCCGGCGGCACAGCCTCCCGCGGGACTTTTCGCGCGATTTATTTATCGTCGGTTAGATAAAATATGACGGAGGTAGGAGAGTATTACTCGCGGCTTGATGTATGTGGTGTTTTTTCTCGAAGATGAATTTTAGTCTGCGAAATAGTTTTTAAATTTTTATTAGACTGTTATAGTGAATGTTGTAATATAAAATTACTGTAAAAATATATATACTATAAGGAGTAAACATTTTTTACTTGATGACGATCCTAGCTGCACGTTCGAATGAAAAATGATTAATATTCGTATAATTATAAATGATGGAAAAAAAAGAGTTACCGCGCGCGCGGCCATTGACGCAGCTTACAAGATTATGCCCCCCCCCCCCCCCCC
>UXGD01007001.1:0-11621 GCA_900474315.1 Torymus auratus | reverse complement strand
CCGTATCATAGCAACCCATATGCTCCCACCAATCAAATCACGAATAAAACGGCTTCACAACAAATCCATCATTTTTTAAGATAGGATTATTAATTTTGTAATGAATTCATGAAAATACTGGCTTTTTCCACTAAGCAAAATATAAAGAAAAAAAAAACGCGTTGTACACGCACACGCACACGCACACGAACACACACACACACGCACACGCACACACACAGACACACACACACACACACACACACAGACATTTTCTAGAAAACGCATATTTCCACTCAGGGAGATCGGAAATGTCAAAAATCATTGAAATCTCGGGAAAAATTTCACCGTTACCAAGCTTTCTCTTTGAGAAAGCAAAAGGCCCTTTCCTGCCTTCGTTAAAATAAGTCGTTCGGCGCCCTCGACTCTGACTCGTGCTGAACACCTCACCCTCGCTAGAAATAGCTCATTTTCGCCCCTTGTTGCACAATATACTATTTGCAACCTGGCTTTTTTCATCTGGAAAGACGCAAATTGGCCTATTTTCGCAACTATAGCGGTTTGTTAAATCTTCTTCGCCTTCGACCCATATTTAGGCTTTTCTTTGCGCAGAACTTAGAAGTTGGCTTGTTTTCGTAACGCGCGACAATATGTTTGTATGATAATTATAATTCGTTATCTCTAAACTAGTCACTAGTATTCCGCGGGCATTGGAGAGTCGATTTCTGGTACCTAAAAATGAAGGCCAGTGTGCTTCATGCAGTGTGCAAAATGGTTACAAATACGATCTATTTAAAAAGACAAATTTATAGCCATTTTCGTACGCTATCTTTGATGCTTGTAACTTCCTAAAAAATCAATATTTTTCAACGAATCAGGGCTTAAAGCTTTTAGCTTTTACTGTCTACTTTTGTAGTTTTTTCCCTTCGTTTTCATATCTTAAATACTTGCAATGTGAGAGTCAATAGAAGAGACATCATTTGTTAGCGAAATGGCGGATATTTGAGAATAAATTACCCATATCTCAAGAAAAAGGGCCTACGAACTGGAATTAGGCACACTGGGCTTCATTTGTAGGTGGCAGAAATCGACTCTCCAATGCCTGCGGAAATCCGTTTCCGAGAGGGTGTGCACTCTCATTGTAAGTCCATTAAAAGTAGAAAGTAATATTGAAATATAATAATTGTCTTTTTAGGTCGTCTTGAGCAACAGTAAAATAATGATGTCGTTGCACTATGAGATTGTTAGAAATCTCGAAAAATATGACATCAATAAAGCACTGTCATATGTGGCACAGAGACAAGCAACTGTTAATCGAAATCCCGTAACAATTTTTCGTAAAGTTCTTGATGAGCGTCCAATGGAAAATTTTGATATATCGCAGCATTTAAGGGATCATGAAAGTATTATAGTAAATTGCGAAACTTTAGGAAAAGTTAAAGAAAATGTATTGGGAATTATAAGCGATAGCAGTAACAGTAACGAAAATCGTAAAAAGTTGATTGACGAGACAAACGTTTATTTAGATCGGAATCGTACGGAAAGCGACATAGAATTTTGCGCTAGAGTTGTCGATAAAATGTTTACTGAGGCGAATGGCGAAACTTATAAAAGTTACTACGGCCGAGACTCTCTTATTGCTCCAAATGATATTTCATTGTTACAAGTATCATCATCGACAATATTTCCTGAAAATGATGAATCTGTTGTAGAAGGTGTGAATACTTCAATGTGGTATATCGGAGGACCAGGAAGTACAACATCATTGCATGTTGAAGATGGTGACTTTGCCAGCATGAATTTATTATTAAAAGGAGAAGGTAAAATTTGGGGGTTTATTAGTAAAGAAGATTTCACTCGTTTATCAATAAATGTAAAAGAATATTTAGATAGCGATAAGAGTTGTCGCATTTTCCATAAACCAAGCCTGATTATAAATAATAATTTATTAGAAGAATGGAATATCAACATTCAATATGTCATCCAGAAAGCTGGCGATTTGGTGTACGTAAGCGAAGCAACGATGCATTTCGTTGTTAATTTAGGCTTAAACATTGCAGAAGCAATTAATTTTGTCACTGCAATTGCAACAATTGAGCCTGGCATCACATTTTGTGACTGTGATGACATTGGTCGTATGAAACGGGAAGAATTCACTATTAAACCGATAAGCAGAAGCAAAATCATTAAGAGTCAAAAGATTACTTACACGTGTACCATTAATGAGTGCAATAAAGTCTTTATGTATAAGCGAACATATGACGATCATGTTGCAACTAAACATGATATTTTGCCATTTTCTTGTCGTGTTACTACATGTGATAAGCGCTTCAAAACACGAAACACTGAAGTATCGCATTTTAATTACTTCCATAAAAAAGGCCAAAAAGTAATGTGCTCTAAGGAAGGATGCAATAAAAGCTTTGCAAATTCTTCTTCACTAAAACGCGACATTAAAGAAGCGCATGACAAAAAAATATTGGCGAAATGTGATAAATGTAGTCAAGAAATGTTAAAAAGAAATTTAACTGCTCATTACAAACTTTGCAATGGCAAAGTAACATGTGATAACTGTGAGAGGTGTTTTTCAAGAAAGAAAAGTTTGATTGTGCATATAAAATACTGCAAAGGAAAGCAGTAATAGCTATGTGCAATGTAAGAGCAATGATATTTATAATGAAAATTTATAAATACATACTAAAATGCATTATTGAAACGGTGTATACTGAACCCGTAATTTTGAAAATGAGATGTGTTTATGAGTGATTACTATAAAATTCATATATAAAATGGATTATTTAAACGGTGTATACTGAACCCGTAATTTTGAATATGAGATATGTTTATGAGTGATTATTATAAAATTCATATATAAATGGATTATAAATAGTTTCTATTCTTCTAAATACGTAATACAATACGTATATAAAAATGCCAGATTAAAAATATGTTGTAAAACATATAGATAAAAATAATCATAATGTTCGGGGAGACAAATATTGAAAATTGGTTGTGTCTCACGGGAACGAGCGTTGGAGGAGCTCGTTTCATAATTAGGGATGTCAAATTAAAAATAACTCTTTGTGAAAGATCCGTAAAATTTTAGAACAAAATATATTATATTATAAAATCATATAAAATTTATCGAGATAAGACGATATTACGATAAATAACTCGAAATTTCGCGAGCAATTTCATCCTAGACCTTACACAGGTTCAAACTAAAAAAAGTTTACTTCGAAATTTACGAATAAAGTAGCTGCGGCGTTGAAAAATAACCTATATAAACAATATTTTTAACAAAAGCCACGATATTTATATTCGATACAACGACATTACGATGATCTTCTCGAAAAAGGACGATATTACGATAAATAACTCGAAATTTCGCGAGCAATCCCATACTAGACCTTACACAGGTTCAAACGAAAAAAAAAGTTTACTTGGGAATATTTGAATAAAGTAACTGCGGCTTTAAAAAATAACCGTTATAAACAATATTTTAAACCAACGCCACGATATTTTTACTAGATAGGGCGATATTACGATAAATAAATCGAACATTCGCGAGCAATCCTATACTAGACCTTACACAGGTTCAAACTTAAAAAAGTTTATTTCGAAATTTCCGAATAAAGTAGCTGCGACTTTAAAAAATAAGCTATACAAACAATATTTTAAACAAAATCCACGATATTCATACTTGATACAACGACATTACGATGAATTTCTCGAGATAGGACGATATTAGGATAAATAATTCGAAATTTCGCGTGCAATTGCATAATAGACCATACACAGGTTCGAACGAAAAAAAGTATACTCGTTAATTTCGGAATAAAGAAGTTTCGGCTTTGAAAAATAACCTATTAAAAATTATTTTTTAAGCAAGTGCCACGATTTTTTTACTTGATAGGACGATATTACGATAAATTACTAGAAATTTTGCGAGCAATCGCATAATAGACCATACACAGGTTCAGACGAAAAAAAGTTTACTTGGACATTATAAGGGGATGCCTTACTCAATTTTTATCGACCGAGTCGGTTCCGCGGTTTTTACTTTATTAAAAACGAAATAAACTGAATTATGCAAAACGAAGAGTTCATTGCCCTGAGTTACATAATGATCTACCACCCTGCCAAGTTTCAAGTCAAAATATTCATTAGTTTTTTGTCAAAGTTTACGCAAAAACTAATAGATATTTTGACTTGAAACTTCGCACGAGGATAGATCATTATAAAACTTAGGGCAATGAACTCAAGATTTTATGTAATACGTTAAAAAAAAATAGATTACTATACCATATGATATGGTTATGTGTAGTATCGCCACAGTCATAAATAATAAAAATAATATAGATTGTACGCTCAGCGCATGCGCAGTGCGCTTCAGAGTCGTCGTCGTGGCGCGGCGCCGCTGCGTCTCTGTGCTCAATGCGCATGCGTCTTAGAACAAACTACACTACAGGCAGTCAGGCAGCGAGGCAGCTGTCAGCTGTGGCATGGCCATGCGGGTGCAGGGTGCTACTTATCTCTCAGTAATCGAATTAAGTATTTATCTACTTATTTACTTATACTAAAACAGTGTCGATCGTAAAGAGACACAGCCCGCGGACTCGGCGCGCACGGCTAGTTTAACACTTCTCATCTAAAGGTACCTACTTATCGTATCGCAAGGTGAGCACTCGTCGTCGTCTGTTGTGGACTTGTGGTTGTATAGAACTGCGTTTTTTGACCGGTGCTTGAGTGTGCACGCGATTATGTGATCATCCCTGCTAAGTGCTAAAGCACACATGTGGAGATGGTGAAGTAGCGGAGAAGTGTATTTGTGCGAGGATCTACTACCGTCTCGACGTTATCTTCCAGGACACCATTCAATTGGCTATGGTACTGGGGTTAAAACATGTCCAGAGTATGATGCTGAATGTATGCAAATCATTGAACAAAAGGGAGCTAAACCAATCATCACTCGAGAATGTTTAAGTGCTGTTCGTGGATTCAGAACAGACATCCCAGCTGATAAATATAAAGGATGCAGGCCAGAAGCCAATGATGTTTCGCTTGGGTATTATGTCAACAACTCTAGTTATGAGCTGGATATTCATAGAGATTACTCGATGAAGTAACATGGTGTTTCTGCTACTTTGATCACAGGTCTAAGTGCCTCAAGGATTACAATATCAACATTACTGATAGCTGGCATTGCAGTTTCTAGAATTTTAGCATAAATTAAAACTTAAAATGTTCAAGGAATCAATCCGTCCATTAACTCTAAGAATCTCAGAAGAATTATCAGAAGAATATTTATCAAGCCATCCAATTAGCTATAGTATTATACATTCAGCGTAACATAGTTATGCTAAATAATGCATGTGCGTTTACAACAGTGGAAAATGTTTATTTATTGACTTGAAGCTGTAGAATGGATATTATAATATAGTGACTGCTTGCAATTTTTAGCACTATTTTGATATCAGTCATTTTTATAAAACATTACCAAACCTGGTTCATTATTTATGGACATGGCTTCACTGCCTCTGATTTCCATCTTCGCACATCAGTGTAAGTATCAAAATAAAATTTTTTTATATTTATTTCTTTATACTTACCACTCTAATCTAAAAATTGCCACTTTGACATGATTTTGAAGCTCTTGGGGTATAAAATATTGTATAAAACTAATTTGTAAGGTGATTTTTACCACACTCGATTTTTCTTACTTGCTTTACTTGTGCAAAAAACGTCTCGTGTGGTAAATAATCACCTTCCGCACCAGTGTCATAATGTATTATTATTAAAATTCAATATATACTTTTCTCGAAGGAAAATTTTCTAAAATCTAAAAGACTTTCACAATTCTTTGAGAGATTTTATTGAGAGATATAAAATTTAATGTGATAAATTGTATAGTGATAATGGTCGTGAGTTCAGAGGATCTATGCATTGCAAGATCAAGCCAGGTTTGAAAGGTACCTGCTATTAACTTTGCCTGGAACTAAAGCAACACGTAAGATAGTTTAATCTTGATACCAAATATGATCTGAATCAGCATCAGGGCCAAAATTAACTCAACTGCAAATTGGTTTGGAATACTGGTAGAAATTTCACAGTGGTGAGTATAATATTTATTAAATAACAACATAAATATAAATTTTTTACAAAAAATTTTTGTTTTAAAAATTTATGTTATGCATGAATTGAAATAAACACCAAGTTTCTTTCTTTGTAAATCCTCTATCTTAAATCTTACTATTGTTGTAAACAAACCGTTTATAATTTGTTATTTATAGTCTATCACGTGCTGATCTATATTCAACTTTAACCTAGGGTGGACTTCAACTCACTTACAACACTTGTAGACAGCAATTATATGTGTATGTATAGGAAGTGTTTTTATAAGTTTTTTAAAGGCAAAATGAAGGTAAATGTTATTTCTTTTTATTATGGTTTTAAAACATGAATCTACTGATAATTACCAAAAATAAAAATATAAATAGAAAATACACATGAATAAAAATTTCTTATTTTTATTCTAACAATACTTATTTTGTATTATTATTACTTATTATGCATTGTATTATTTGTTATAGATATCAATTCGTGATGCAAATGAATTAGTTCGACAAAATGGAACAAATCATACTTTTGGACACAACACTGGCCTTTCCACTTCTACTTTGGTTGCCAAGCACTTGCAAAAGATAATGCATAAATATGCAGATTCTGAACTTTAAATACATTTCAGGTTTCTTACTAAATTTTATCATTCATGCTACCTCGAGGGGTAATCTTATTGGAGCAGTTTTACCTTCATGGAGCAGGTAGCTTTTAGGTTTTACCTTCCTCGACCGGTATAGCAGCATCGCAGCCGTACAGTTGTTTCTCCGCTCGAGGAAGGTGCGCGCGCAGAGGAAAGTTTGAGCGTAAAACCGTGAATGAAGTAAAGATCAGCAGGATCCGAGTTATGACTGAGTTTTACAAGAACTGTTCAACGCTAGACCTCACTCCCTGCCCCAACCATATGTCTGCCATCGATACCACAACCTCTAGTTTTGTTTCCTCCTCAGATTTCCAAGTAGCATCTGTAATGCCCCCACAAGTTTCTGTGCATAAGGCAACCTGTGTGAAACTTAACTATGGCTAACCCCGAAGCAGCAGCTATTTTTGGTGATGTCTCCGACGTAATCATGAATGAGGATACCGGTTCTCAGCCCAGTTTGGAATTGGAGAGTAGTGATGATAACGACAGCAGCGACTCTAAAAAGCTGCAAACTACTTTCTAAGCAAAAGATTTTACATTGGATGAATCTAGTGAGCCCAAAACACACTTGGAAGTACTCAAGAGTGCTAAGCCAGAAGAAAGTACTGAAAGCACTGACAGCACTGAACTTAATAAGGAATAGGAGCCACTTATACAGTTTTCCTATTCAAGTGAGAACAACTGTACAGGTGACTCGCAGAGTTGTGAAAAGTCAGACAGTGCAGATATTCATTCCATTATAACTAAAGCTGAACAGACTGGTAAGAAAATTGTGACGGAACCAGAATCAAGTTAAAAGATTGAACCAATCTCCAAAAGCATGCGAAGGGAGCTTCTCAGCTATCACCAGCACAATGGAAAGCTGATAAGGCTTTCACATAGGTATTTATAAAATATTGATTAGTAGTTATTAGCAACTTAGTAGTCGCAGTGAATAGTTGCCGATGATCCTGGTTTGTTTATCGAAATAATAATAATTGCAGAATCTTCTGGAGGTCTTTCCTGGCAATTTAATACTAGGTGACTGCTGGATCCTCGTTACATCTATAGGTGAGTTTTTACCCGCGAGTTTCCTTTTTTCTTTAGTGGTGTTGTGAATTCTACCTGCCAAACCTAACCTTCTTACTCCTTTCCTAGCCGGACAGTTTCCCACGCTCCTGTAACCCCCTTCCTCTCCCCCGCCTCATGCCAATCAGTGACGTCACTAATTACCTGTTGTTTGCCTAGGGTGAAGTGCTCCGGCAGACGACGTCGCATTTCCAGACGAGAATGCCATGCACCAGGTGTATGGTGACATAGTCGTTGTGAATAGCTGCCAGTGACCCTGGATTTACATCAATATAATAAGTACAGTGTCTTCAGGAGGTCTTTCCTGGCAACTTGATACTTGATGACTCTTCTAGATCCTCGCTACATCTATAGGTGAGTTTTTACCCGTGAGTTTCCTTTTTTCTTCAGTGGTGTTATGAATTCTACGTGCCAAACCTAACCTTCTTACTCCTTTCCTAGCCGAACAGTTCCCCACGCTCCTGTAACCCCCTTCCTCTCCCCCGCCTCGTGCCCATTAGTGACGTCACTAATTACTTGTTGTTTGCCTAGGGCGAAGTGCTCCGGCAGACGACGTCGCAGCCAGTTGTTGATCAGGATGACTCGCCCAGCTGGGTGAGAGTGTGTACGTAATCTGGAGTGGTCCGAACTCTTGTCGGCCCTGGCGCTGATGCAGTTCATGGAGCTGGTGCATCGTATGGTGTGCTCCGGACTCTTGTCGGCCCAGGCGCCGATGCAGTCCGTAGAGCAGATGCATTTGACAGTCGGAGAAACAGCATTATGCTGCGCGTCGCAGAGGTGCCCTAGTAAGTAGCGTCTGCGACCTTAGCAGGTCGAGTTGTGAGCACCCTTTTCAAGACGTAGACGCTGCTGCTTCATCTCCAACATTGAAGAGTGGCCAATCCCCCCGTGCAGCAAGTTGGGTCTCTATTTTCGGCTGCGTTGGAGAGTGTGATGTTTCGAGTGAGATACGAGTTGTCCATCTCACGTCGTCGTTGTAGGAAGGTCGATAGGCACGGGGTATACGCACCACGGGAGCAAATAAACAGGGGCGTCATCTTCCCTCTGGATGGTCTGGAAACATCCAGACCTCACACATTAGTAGGTATGGATTTCCAGACCTGGAATTTGGGAAACTGATGGATAAAATTTTCGAATTTTCACAGTAAAAATTACTTCATACCAGAGTTACACTCTAACTCTAAAATATATCCCGCACAAAATATAAAGCGCCCTCCCGCAGTGTAAAGAGACGCGAATATCTGAGCAAAGATCGGTTTGAAGCAGTATTGTTTTACCGACCGCGCGAAAGAATAACGACTCTCCACTCTAATATGACTGTTTGAGTATGTATACGGAGACAAGTAGACAGCGACGCTCCCTGTGTCGATAATCCGCGACCTGGTCGTGTCCCCTATCACGTGACACCATGCACCATGCGACGCTTTAGCATTTACGTTTTAGAATCTTAACTTCTTATGCGTGGGGTAGATGGGTTTAGCATTTATGTTGTAGATTTGTAACACCTTATACGTGGGGTACGTGGGTTTAGCATTAACGTTTTAGATTTATAGCTGATTGCTCCCGCTCTGCCGCCCCTCAGGACGAAGTACTTCAGTCTTCATAACCATTATGATAACATAACCATTCGGAGACCATAAATTATAAATTACTAAAATCTAAACACTGATAACCTTTTTTTTTTGCTTCTCAGATACCATCCTGTTCCATCCAGACCTCATTAAAATGCCCCTTGACGCCCCTGCAAATAAATAATGCCACAGATCGCATGTTTGTCACCTACTTTAACTCCCTAGATGCGTAATATACGTAATAATAACTCAGAGCCTTCTCTAAATCTGAGCTCTCTGTATATAGATTTTCTAGTCGACATTTTTGTATTGTATATGTCGACTCTAAATATGTTTTCTTTATTGTAACATCATAATGTGATATTACAACCTTTGTAATTGATCATCTATTTACTGATATGCATTATAATATCATTTATATATAATATCTTATATTATTAATATAAGTATTGTTTTATTTATCAATATTTATCAATCTGCAATAAAATGCATGTGTTACAATATTGCATGATTTCATTCCAAAATAAAATTGAATATTTTATTTTACATTAAAATATTATGTTTATGATATTGCATGTTATCGTAAACTACTGCAGTAATTGGTTATTTCTATATTAATTTATTATAAAATATCATTTTGCATGTGTTATAATATTGCATGATTTTATTCAGTACAACAGTAATTGATGATTTCTTTATCAATTCATAATTATCATAATTCTGTATGACATTATTAAATGCGCAAGCCAATCCAGTAATAAATCATTCCTTTATTGATTAGCAAGAAAAAATTTTTTATAAGTAAATGTGCATGTTTTCTATATATGTAAATATTTTTTTTAACCTGCAATCAAATGCTGATATTATAATTTTGCGTGGTTTTATTTAATACTGCAGCAATCGATTCTCGTAACGATCTGCAATGAAATACTTACGGTATTGCATGTTACCGTAAAATACTGTAAAAATTGATAACTTCCTTTATCAATTTGCAATCATACATCGTTATAATAATTTTGCATGATATTATTTAATCTGTAGCAATTGATAATTTTTTTACTAATCTACAATATAATATTATTTGTACATAAAATTGCATGTTTTTATGTAAGTTTTTTTTTAGTTACCGATCTTCAATCAAATGCAGTATTTATAATTTTGCATAACAACATTTTGTACCGCAGTAATTGATTCTTTTATCGATCTGCAGTCAAACATTTTTCTGATGTAGCATATGGTCATAAAAATCTGTTTTCATAATTTTGCATGATATTATTTAATCTGTAGCAATTGATAATTTTTTTACTGATTTACAATATAATATTATTTTTATTTCTACATAAAATTGCATGTTTTTATGTAAGTTTTTTTTTTAGTTACCGATCTGCAATCAAATGCAGTATTTATAATTTTGCATGACATCATTTTGTACCGCAGTAATTGATTCTGCTTTATCGATCTGCAGTCAAATATTTTTCTGATATGGCATATGGTCATAAAAATCTATTTTCATAATTTTGCATGATATTATTTAATCTGTAGCAGTTGATCATTTTTTTTACTGATTTACAATATAATATTATTTTTATATAATACCGCAATATATTTATATATTTTTTTTAAATCAAATGCAATATTCATAATTGTGCATGGTTTTATTTAATACTGTAGTCATTGAAAATTTCTTTAGTAGTTTATCAAAGATAAATTTTACATTTTGCATATTATTGAATTTGCAGTAATTGATAATTACTATATTTATCTGCACTCAAATATTGTTTGTATATAATTTTACATGTTATTTATGTATGTAGAATCTATTATATCTATCTTTATTCACATGCAGTATTCATAGCTCTGCATGAATTTGTTTTTCTGCAGTGATTGATTCCGATATCGACCTGCAGTCAAATATTATTTTATGATTTTACGAATGGTCATAAAAAACTGTAGCAATTGATAATTATTTTATCAATTTACAATCAATGATTGTTTTTACAATTTTGCATGGTATAAAGTTTTGTATTTTTGGTATATCCTAGCGCCATCTATCGCATCTCAAGACTAGATAGATGGCGCTGCCTACAATTTCTCATCGTGTGTACATAACTAAATAATGGCGCTGCAATCGTTTTTTTTTTCATTTTCTGGCTACGACATCCCCTTAAAACCTTTTTATACATTTTGATACATTTTGATGCCGTTCTATATATTTCCTATATATTTAAAATATTATTTCT